>ML294915.1:0-19048 GCA_005239495.1 Nicotiana undulata | reverse complement strand
GGGGGGGGGGGGGGTAGTCGTCTGGGACTCATTAAGGAAGGGGTGATTTTGGGCCGTTGATCAAAATTAATCAACGGCTAGGATTAAATCAGGTGCTGGGTCAGGTAGGATAGGGTATTGGGCCTGGGTATTGGGTTATGTAATTGGGGTAAAGACCATGTTTAATTTAGGCTAGATTTTAAATAAACATTGGCTACTTGTTAAATATCCATTAAAATTAGATACATAATTAATAAAAATAGCTGATAATTAATGAAATTAAGTCTAAATAGGTGAAATTAAAGTGATTAACTAATATTTAAAATATGAAATCACTAATTATTGAATTAAAATAGTATACAAATATGTAATTAGGCTATAATTGCAAATCTATTGTAATTATAGCCAAATAATGCCAAATTGGCTAATTTGTGAAATAATTAAATCCTGTTAGGATTAAAAAATAATATATTAAGCTAAGCAATATTTTGAAATCCTTTGCAATACAATTTATGATTAAATATGGGATATAAAAATACCAGATAAATTAGAAATAAATTGACAAAAATATGAGAAATATATGGAAAAAGTCCCATTGTTATAAAAACTGATTTTGAAGGTATATATGCAAATTTAAAAATAGTTTGAGAAAAAATTGGGTATCAACAGGTGCCCCTCTTTACCGGGGAAGGATGGAAAAGTTTTCGGGTAAAGATATGATGGGCAATTTTGACCCAGCGAAACGGTTTGAAGAGATTCAGGTCGCACCCTGGTTTTCGAGTTGTCGACATATCCCTGGTTTTACAGGAATCAGGTCGTATGTAGTTCAGGAGCCATCGACGAAGTATACCGATGAAAGTTTTGCTAGAACGGACGCAACATATAGGGTTGGATGAATAAACGACTTACGGGAATGGTTAGGAGAACTGGAGTGGGACCGCTCCTTCCAGGATGGCCGTTGCTCGCCGGATTACCTGCAAATAAACGATACAAGCATATATTGTGCGTAATTTAAACATGATGCAAATTCCCGTTGGACTATGAATGTTGTCTTTGGACATTTAAGGATGACGTCCTAAGACCATGATGTCTTGGGCCATGGATTTGCTTGATGCAGAATTCGCAGGACATGAAATGATGTTCTCGGGCCATGAGGATGGTGCCTCCGAACGATGACGCCTTTGAATAATGATATGCAAAAGATTGAAAGAGATCCTCAGGCCATAGCATGGTGTTCTCGGTCCATGAAGATGATGCCTCCGAACGATGACGCCTTTGGACAGGTTGGCGATATTTCAGCCCATGAGATGCAATAATATGATGCTGACAAGACAAAGCTTAGTCTTGCGTACTGAAGGGCAAAGCTTAGCCCGTAGAAAAAGCGAAATAGATAGTGCTTGGATAGCATTTAGTTTCTATGAAAAGTACATTAGAGGCAGAGCTTAGCCTCGAAAGGGAGAAAAGTAGCCTTATGCAAAGATACAGATGGAGACAGCGTTTAGTCTCGGAAGGCAGAATGGTAGACTTATGCAGGTGGAAGGCAGAATGGTAGCCTTATGCAAGTTGGAAGGCAGAATAGTAGCCTTATGCAATGCAGATAGAGGCAATGCTTAGTCTCGGAAGGCAGAACGGTAGCCTTATGCAAATGGAAGGAAGATTAGTAGCCTTATGCAATGGAGGTAGAGCTTAACCTCGGAAGGCAAAATAGTAGCCTTATGTAAGATGGAAGGCAGAATGGTAGCCTTATGCAATGCAGATGGAGACAGTGCTTAGTCTCGGAAGGCAGAATGGTAGCCTTATGCAATGCAGATGGAGACAGTGCTTAGTCTCGGAAGGCAGAATGGTAGCCTTATGCAGGTGGAAGGAAGAATGGTAGCCTTATGCAAGTTGGAAGGCAGAATAGTAGCCGTATGCAATGCAGATAGAGACAATGCTTAGTCTCGGAAGGCAGAATGGTATCCTTATGCAAATGGAAGGCAGAATGGTAGCCTTATGCAAGTTGGAAGGCAGAATAATAGCCTTATGCAATGCAGATAGAGACAGTGCTTAGTCTCGGAAGGCAGAATGGTAGCCTTATGCAAATGGAAGGCAGAATGGTAGCCTTATGCAATGCAGATAGAGACAGTGCTTAGTCTCAGAAGGCAGAATGGTAGCCTTATGCAAGAATTAAATAAATGACAAATAGAAATTCTTAGCTGATAATGGATTGCAGTGTTGTGATCATTGTGAGAATTGTGGCTACGGAGCATTATTTGTATGTGCTGATAGCAAATGTCGTCAAGTGTGACGGTTTGGGAATCGTCTTTTGAACAATGTTTGTCCTTCGGGCGAATAGTACCTTTAGGGATTTTGCAACCTTAGTGCCTGCATCCAAAGAAAAATCGTGAGTTTTGTAAGGGGAAGGTTAGTTCGTCTCCCCGATGACTTTGCTTGACTTGTTCGGCTTGATCTGATGATACTGTTTGTATCACTGGGGTAGCGTTTGCTAAACAAAGTTGTTTCAAAAATAAGTATGCATGATTTTATAAAAGTATGACATAATGTATATTTAAAATAGTTTGGATGAACCGATGACCGTGAAATAATTCAAGACATTGCAACCTCCCCTACTACGACATTTTGAAGGTCCTCCTCAAATTTCTGCCCCAGTTTCCAATTGTGGGAGGAAAATGAATTTTTATTGAATTATGACCAAACCCATAAGGCTGCCTACGTATACCCTCTTAAACGGGAATCAGGACAGGCGTAGTTCAATTGGTCGATGACCGAGTACTCCTTGGCTTGTAGTTTCCTCCAAGGTTGTCCAAATTTGTCTCAATAAGGGGAGGCCGATTGGAAACCTGCTTGCTTGATTCAGCCAGATTTTCAGGGGTATAGACTCTACCAGTTCTTGTCATACCCTGTGCTGCAACAGCTTCTTCAGTATTGACCTTGCCCTTCCTTCTCGCCTCGGTTGTATAGACCCAAGGTACAACATTTGTATAGAAGGGTGGCATGGTTGACATCGCCACTGGGATCGGCGCTGTTATCCTCACTTAGAATGGAACATGTGCCTTGGGTGGCAAGACTGCAACCTCAAATGGTGCGGGTGCATTTGCCAGAGACACGAATTCAACTTCAATCGGTACCGATGTCTTTGCGGGTGGCGTTGCTTCAAACTCAAAAGGTATAGAAATTTTACCTCAACACCTTCAGACGGTTGAATCTGGACTATGATCGGATTGAGAGTAATTGTCGGTTTCTTTGGGTTGTCGCCTTCTACGATCAACCCGGTCGATCCCTCGGAATCCCAGTCATTTTCTATTTCAATCATGTGGATACCTCCACCCTAATGGTCTGGCAGAGGATTGTTGATGACGTTCGGAGATATCTCCTTTGCCACAATGATCTTGTTATCAATCAAGGACTGTATCTTGTCTTTCAAAGAGCGACATTCATCAATGGTGTGCCCTTTCATGCCGGAAAGGTATGCACAGGACTTGTTTGGATTAACCCACTGAGAAGGATTTTCAGGGGTTGCAGCAAGGATGGGTGTGACATAACTAGCAGCCTTGAGCTTCTCATACAGCTGGTCGATGGGTTTAGCGATGGCGGTATACTGTTTTGGAGGTCTGCGATCGAAATTAGGTCGAGGTCTAGGGACGTTTTGGCGTGCGGGAGGTGATTGATAATGGGATTGCTGAGAGTTGTAAGTGTAGTAAACAAGAGAGGGTTGGGAGTATCTGGGTGGTGGAGATGATTGATAAGTTGGTGGTGGAGCTTGGTATGAGGGTGAGGGTGCTTGGTAATTTGGGGTTGGTTGATATGTGAGTGGAGGTGTTGGGTAAGTTTGGTATTTTAGTGGGGATTCGGTTCTCTGCGCAACCATCATGGCTCCAACGTCCCTTTTCTTGGACACACCACCGGACTGTAAAGCCTTATTCTTAGCTTGCAAGGCTTCAAAATTTGTGACCATGCCACTTTTAATACCTTCTTCAATCCTTTCACCCAATTTGATAATGTCAGAGAACTTGTGGTTCCCAATCATCATCAACCATTCTTAGTATTGCGGGTCCTGAGCCCGGACAAAGAACTTGTTCATCTTCTCCTCCTCTAAGGAGGGTCTAACTTTAGCAGCTTCGGACCTCCAGCGAGTAGCATAATCGCGAAATGTCTCTGTGGGATTCTTCTTCAAATTCTGGATGTAGAACACGTCTGGTGCGATCTCTGTATTAAATCTCAACCTATCCATGAAGTCAGATGCCATGTTTACCCAGTTCAACTACTTATTAGGATCTTGGCTGATGCACCACGACAATGCATCTCCTTTCAAGCTCCTCATGAACAACTTCATGCGGATCCTTTCGTTCTTCCCTACTCCAACCATCTTGTCACAATTAGTCCTCAGATAGACCCTGGGATCACCTGTACCGTCAAACATTTCGAACTTAGGAGGTTTGTACCCCTCAAGCAGTTAGACATCAGGTTGTATACAGAGGTCCTCATAATTCAGCCCTTCGACTCCCTTGATTCCATTGATGCCTTGAACCCGGCTGGTCAGTTTCTTAAATTCCTCGGCCAAGTTCTTGATAAGCAGATCCTTTTCATCAAACTCAGGTGTGTATGGGATAGGCAGAGTGGAGTGTGGCATGGTCTCCACATAGATAGGATTGTTATGGTGTCCTGATGCATGGGTGTGGAAATGGTCATTTGTGGAGTTCTGAGGTTCTAGGATAAGTAGTGGAGTGTTATTTGGGGTATGGCAGGTATTGCATTGCGTTGGGAGAGTTTGGTTTTTGGTGGAGTGGCGTGATGGTGAGGTGCGGGATGATTCTGCTGTCTTGGGATATTTTGTGGAGGTGTAGGATTTTGAATGTTGGGGAGGGTGACGTCTGGGATGTTGAGGGAAAATGACAGGTTTGCCAGATTTCGAACCTGATCAAGCTCTTCTTAGAATTTCAGTAACTTTTGCTCAAGCTGTGACATATTCTCATTAGGAACCCGAATAACTTGGCCATCAGTGGCCTCTACCCGTTCAACCGTGTTCTCCTTCCTGATGTTGCTTGAATCTTCCATTTTATTCTTGCCTTTGTTCTTGCCTTTAGGAGGACTAGGAGGAGAGTGGGTGGAGGGCCCCTGGATCTTGTGAGATAGGATTATGATGCCAGAGTGCACGAACTAACCTTTAGGTAGGGAATAATAAAAGAAGAAAACAAAAACAAAAACAAAAGGTAGCCAAGTTAGTGAGGATTAGGAAAAGTATTCCAATATTTAAACACATAGTGCGGGAATGTGAAGCGCGTCCTAATTTGGGAACCTCTTTGTGCCTGAGGTAGGCCTAGAGAAAAATTAATTTGGAGAACTTAAAATGCAAAATGCCTCGTTTTATTGATAAGAAATAAACGAATCCCAAAATGACGCTAAATAAACAAGAAACATAGGTCACTAATGGCCATTGGCCTTATTACATCGATAAAGCAAAAGAAAGACATTCCTATCTACTTGGTCCTAGAAGGACCTTCCCTAGACTCGGTGTCTTTGGATCCCTCGAATAGCTTCCCCATCATGCGGAGTCCCACCAACAGGTATTCTCTGGCTAGATGTCCACCGTCGGCCCCTTCAGCCTTTTGACAATCTTCATCCCTTTTGAGAAATTTTCCCTCTAGCTCGACTATGCCTCGTTCTAAGTATCCTAGCCTCTTGTTGGTACTGATGGCCATGTATTTCCATTCCTCGATCAACTTTTTATTGGACTCATGTATTTCTTGGTGCTCCATTTCGCATTCACGAATCCTTTTGCGCAACAGGTTGTATTTGACTTGCGCCTCAGCCTTTTCATCTATAATCCTGTGCCCTTGAACGAATCCTGGCTTACCCAAACCATCCCAATTGTCTCCCAACCAACCTGAATAGAAAGGGGTAAAACCAGCGTGATATCGATATGGCTCAGTGGTGCCTTTCTCCATCGCAATCTTACAGTGCCACATGTGTTGGGCTTGGCACTTGTGAGGACTGTCATCATTTTGGAAGTCTGCTTGAAGATGACTCATCTTGTCGACCCTGGGTATAACTTGCTTCCTACCTGCTTGTCTCATAACTCGGAGAGGGACGTAAGGGTATGTTACTCTCAGGCCAATTAGTATCAGGAATGGTGCATCTCTGGACCGGGCAATGAACTCTTCTATCGGAAACCACTCGAACATCCATTGAACTTGTTCTTCAGTCAGATTATCAAAGAGCTCAACCCATCCTTTTTCATTCTCAGGCTGAGCGAACATGTCGAGAATGTAAGTCATTCGCTTGGGATGGTGGAAAGCGATGTGGTCATTCCACGCCCTTCGCTGAAACTCTTGTCGATACTGGCCCTTTTGTAGATGTTCTAAGAGCCAAAGCTGAAGTAGTAGATTGCTGCCTTTGAAGTGTCTCGCTCCTCGTTGACACTTTTCTAAGGCTCAGTATATATCTGCAATAATCATGGGCACAATGTTGAATGTCTGCCCGCCAATACCCTCCATTAGGGTTTTGGTTACCATAGCCAGCCTAGTATGGATCCTTTCTTTCTTCATTGGAAACACGATTAGACCCAGGAAGCAAAGCATGAAGACAAATACCTTGTGATGGATGTGTCCCAAGGATGTGATGGCAAACTCGTCGTGGTAGGTACGATATGGTTTTCTATGACCGTACCTCTCATATAGGTAGTCAAAAGGGATGTATGATTCTTTTAGGCATACCAATTCTGCATTCTTCTTCAGACCTATCATTTTTAAGAAACCCTTGCCTGTGCGGTTCTCAGGCATTAGCAAACCCAGGGTTTCCCAAACTACACCGGCCAGTCCTCCTATCTCCTCTAGAAAAGGTATCATTTCGATGTCCTCGAAGCAGAACACGACCCTTTCACAATCCCAAAACAAGGTAGCAGCCTCTATTATCATGTTGTTAGGCTGGACCTCCAGGAGAGATGGTAGATTACCCAAATATTTTCTGACGAGGTTTTTATCACTAGAATATAAGTCCTCCCACCAGTTTAGCAATTTCGGGTGGATGTTGGTGACCATGCCGAATCTGGGGACTTCGTGCCTCATATTTCTCCAAGGAAAACAAGGTTAGGCCCTTACCCCCACCAGACTCGACTATTTAGCATTTAATTCTCCAAATAAATGCACAGAACGTGATGAGGTCCGTTTGGGTTTATGGAAACCATTGGACTTTTGGACAAGGCTATCTTAAAGGCTATTGTGCGGACAACACGTTAGCCTGACTAGGTTTGACCATGATGCATGCAGCATTATAACGAAGTAAGGTTTCTATGGGGTTTTAGACTGGTACGCTTGAGCGGACAACTCAAGGGTGAAAGGCATGGAACCATCGAGTGCCTCGCTGATCGACTAGTTTTACCGCAAATAAGCCTTTCCGAATTTAGGGGGTAGTGATATAGGAAGAGCGCAGCCACTCATCAAGCGTTGCTATAGTATTTCGTTTGGCAATAGTGGAATATGATGTTGAGCATGTTTATGCAATAATAAATAAGCATTAAAATCATGTTGTCATGTATTTGTACGTTAAGAAAGCGCTAAATACAACAGTTATAATTTAAAACAGTTACAAAGGGAAATAAGGAAACATGTCAGTTTTGTTTTTGGGAAAGAGTAAATACTTGAAAGAGATGAAAAATTAATTTCACATAAAAGGGGAAAAGTAAAGGGTGTAAATATCAAACAAAGTAAAGGTACAAATTCACAAGGCAGTTTGAAATGGTAAAATCCTAAGAATCCCCAACAAAGTCGCCATGCTGTCGCACCCCCTTTTTCCCCAAGCACTCCTTTCGGGGCCGGTTTAAAAGGGTTTATGACATTGGTTGGGACAACTCGTTCCTTCTGGGAAGGGGGTTTGCATATTTGAAGTCACCACCTAACGATTTTTAAGGTGCGTTAGGGCACCTATCAAAAGTTCATTTACCACTATGTTCGATAACCAGAGACAGGGTAAGGGCTTGAAATTATCCCAAGGGGAAGGTGTTAGGCACCCCTCAGGATCCACAAGTGTGGTTCCCGGCCAAATAGCTCTTTGTGAATTTTGTACAATTAGCAAATAAGCAAATATGGTTCAAATAATAGGGGATTTTAGTCTAAGTACACATATTTGAAAAACAGTTAGGCTATATTTTGAAAGGGATTGCAATCTAAGCACGTTCATGAAAGTAAAGGGGTATCCTAGGTTTATTTATAATATGGATCACATCAATGCAATACCCGGTACGACACTCTTCAAAAAGGGGCTACACGTGGTATTAACGCACCAGTCATCATATCCATATCTACCCTTTCCCACCCCGTGAAAGTAACTAAAGTGAGTGTTGGTCTCGACCTCTATTGCATGTTGTTACCCGTCCCATTCTATCGGTCCCGGAGGTATTTAGGACTTCTATCCTATAAGGGAGGTTCTAGGCAGACCCTCAGGTTTTAAAAGGTGAAAATACTAAGGCGACACATAATAAAACACATAGGACTTCAATTAAGGGGAGCATGGCAGACAAACAGAAGGCCCAGGTATACCTCCGCACACAGTACACATAAACAACATGACTCATGCACAGTTAAGGTCCAAATTCAGGTTCATATCCTAAGCATGGTTTCTAAGTGATAACTCAGAGACAATTTTTATTGCATAACTCAGAGAGGAAGTCCTAATTGGGCTTGCCTACTGGTTTTGAACATGTTAACAATTGAACACTAATCAAAGAAGACGATTCTGGTTTTATTTCTTTATGGTTGATTACCTAAGGCTTGCTTAGGTGTGTAGCAATCATTCAGAGTTGATAACAACTTTAGGTCGTCATACCTAATAACATGCAGTTCTAGGTCTTGCAAATATTCAGAGATTTATTACCAGTTTATTAGAGCAGGAGGACTGTTTTGTATGTTGTTAGCTAAAGTAGGATTTTTAAGTATGTAGCATGGTGAGCACATGAACAACACATTTATCCTAAGGCAAGATTTCTAAATGCACAGTTTCAGAATAGACATAAATGATAGTTTTCAATGTCATTTACCTAGAAACAGGATTTCTAAGATGAGACATGATTTTGTTAACATTAATCATTCCAGGACAGGATTCCTAAATGAAGTTTTAGGACAGGTTCATATGGTAGAGTCATATGATAGCAATTGTTTTGTTGGGTATTATTTACCCTATAGACATGATTTCTAAGTTCATGCAATAAATAATAACATGCTGAAAGAAAATAGTATGAATGAGCCTAAGTAGCATGATATCTAGCATGGATTGCTTGGCATGTTGTACCTAAACATGGCTACAATTGCGCATAGAGAAAATAAACCTAGAAATAGGATCTCTACCCTTGATTATACTACAGCATGCACATCACCCACCCATTTTCAGTATCTGTCCCCATAGTTGTTTTACAATAATTATTACAGACCTCTAAATAGGAATTACATATTTGAAATAGAAGAAAAATAAGAAGTTAACTATAGGGAGCCTACGGAATATGCCCAAATCTCCATGTCCTCAATGCCAGGTACTGTTTCACAGCCTTTTCACAATCCGGGTGTGTCAAAGTTCCCTAAGGACCTCAAGAGATCTCGGGCAGTGATCACACCCAGATTTCATAGCCAAGATAGAGTAAGTGCAGTGTGGAAAGGCCAGCTCTTGTGTGTCAAAGTTCAGAGGGAGCTCTAGGGTCCCAAGGCAATGCTCACACAAAAAGGGCAGAACTTAGGGGGGTCTAAGAGTAGAGTGAGAGTGCTTGATATATTTTGAAAACCTTGAGTAAGTAAACAGTTTTGGAAAAGAGATTTAATGGAAACAACTTTGTAAAGTTGTCTTAGTAAAGTAGCTTTAAAAGAGCAGGGTAATCAACAAGCAACAAACCAACCTTAGAACCCAAACTGGTCCAACATCACACATGGAACAAAGAACCAAGATAGGTTCAGCACCACAAACCTTCACAAAGGGGTATTAAGGATTGGGGACATATAGGGCACATGATGACAAACATGTAGCAGGCATCATAAAATCAGAAGTTCATAAGGATTCAGGGGATTGGGGGATACAGTAGGGTATATGATCATGTTAACATAACAGTACCAAATAGTTCAAGACAGTAGGATACATTCTAATAAAACTAATGTACCAAACACAGGCATGAAGATTCACATAGAACATGTATCAAGTACATAAAAGCATGCTGGTTATGACAAGTAGAGGATAGCTTAACATGTGAATGGGGTTCAGGATCCTAATAATAATAAGTAAAAGCAAATTAGAAACACAATGAATTGCAACAGTGATATAAACATGTTGATTGAGAACTGAAATATGAATTAGAACATACCAGTGAGGTGAAGAAAACAGTAACACAAAGCAAGAGATAGAAGATGCACAGTAGGTAGCCTTGGCTTACAGCCGACCAACTTAGAGTAGTAGCAAGTAGCACAGAACAAATAATAGAGAGAGTAACAAGTTTTAGTTGTGAATGAGAGAGTTGAACAAATTAGTTTGTGTCTGTGTGAGTTCTTAAAAACAGGAAGACTGTGTATATATAGCATTTTAGAAGCTAGATAAACAAGGCAAGAATCAATCGTTTCAGTAATTATAGAACTCAGAATCAATTAAGAATAAAAATCAGTCCAAGTCTCCCCTTAATTGAGGGAGTCACTTACCAACGGTAAAAGACAGGAAACCAGTTAAGGAAAGAAATCACATAGCCGGATATAGGGTAATGTAATATTAAAGGAAAGAATTCAAACACTATAGGTATTGAACAAGCAATTAGGGATAGGTTCATAAAGTTCTAATTAAGTAAATAACAGCAAGAATCAATCAATAATATAGCCAACCACATAATAAGGTAATAGTTGAAAGATGGTAATAAAAAAGGAACAAGTAGCCGGAAATCTGTAAGGAGTATTAACACAGTAAATCAAGGATTCGATAATCAAAGATTAGCACTGATTAAGGGAAATAGTATAGGCTTCCACGAATAAACAAACAAACAAGTTTTAAACTGGCAGAACCAAATCGGAAACCCTAATAAGACATTACTAGGGTATCACAAAAATACTCAAATTAATCGAGACATATTCATGAGACTCAGACATACAGACAACTCGAATGAACATACAGTAAAGATGAACTCAGAGTATAAGACTAAGTGTCAAAAATTAGGGGTTTTCAACGTAATCAGTTAGGCTAAGGGAGAACTTAATAAAAAACGTTTAAACATGACAAGAATCGTAGAATAACACTTAAAATCAGCGAAAATCGTTTTGGAGAAAAGGTTTCAGAAACCCTAGTCATGAAGATGAAGAGTCACTTTAGAAAAATCGAAAAAACCTTTGAGGAAACAACAAAAAGCTCATAATATACACAGATCTAAGACAGATCTAGAAGAAATCGAAAAATCTTAAGAGTTAGGGTTTCAGAGAACCCAAAGAAGACAAGAAAACCTTAAAATGTTACCGGCTTTAGACGTAAAAGTCATAGATCTTACTGAAACGGCCGGAGGTGGACGAAAAATGGCATGAAGGACCATGGGTAGGAGTTGGACCGCTCCAGATTCACCTGAGGACCTCAGGGTGGTATCAAACTGACGTGGGGTAAAGCAGAGGCTAGTGGAGGGTGAGAGGACATAACTTCCGGCGAGGGAGGTGGCCAGAGAAGACGGACAGAGTCCATCGGAGAGGAGGAGACGAGANGTCTGGGACTCATTAAGGAAGGGGTGATTTTGGGCCGTTGATCAAAATTAATCAACGGCTAGGATTAAATCAGGTGCTGGGTCAGGTAGGATAGGGTATTGGGCCTGGGTATTGGGTTATGTAATTGGGGTAAAGACCATGTTTAATTTAGGCTAGATTTTAAATAAACATTGGCTACTTGTTAAATATCCATTAAAATTAGATACATAATTAATAAAAATAGGTGATAATTAATGAAATTAAGTCTAAATAGGTGAAATTAAAGTGATTAACTAATATTTAAAATATGAAATGACTAATTATTGAATTAAAATAGTATACAATATGTAATTAGGCTATAATTGCAAAGCTATTGTAATTATAGCCAAATAATGCCAAATTGGCTAATTTATGAAATAATTAAATCATGATAGGATTAAAAAATAATATATTAAGCTAAGAAATATTTTGAAATCCTTTGTAAATGCAATTTATGAATAATTGTGGGATATAAAAGTACTGGATAAATTAGAAATAAATTGATAAAAATATGGAAAAATTATGGAAAAATTTCCATTGTTATAAAAAATGATTTTGAAGGTATATATGCAAATTTAAAATAGTTTGAGAAACAATTGGGTATCAACACCCTAGCTGATGTACGAGCTGCACCTCTTCCCCTGTCGCGGCCCCTACCGCGACCTCGGTCTCTCATGGCCCTAGCTGGTGGTACTGGTGGCTGTCCCTCCTAACCGTTATCACGTGTCCTCACCATCTCCGAGAGAATCTAATACAGAAGTTTAGTTACCAGAATCAACAAATTCACACGACAAGAATACATGAATGTGAAGTTTTCCTAAGGGTTCGGCAACCTCTCGAAGATAAATACTGACGTCCCCCTACTGATCGACAAGACTCTACTAAACCTGCTCATAACTCGTGAGACCTATGTAACCTAGGCTCTGATATCAGCTTGTCACGACCCAAAAACTAGTCTGTCGTGATGGCGCCTAATGTGGTACTAGGCGAGCCGAAATTTATGAATCAACTCCAACAATTTAAATAGAAATGGATTATTAAGCAGTTTAAATAGTGAAAACTTCTCATAAACAGGATAGAACATCCAAAGCACAACGCGGAAACTCCCAACATCGGGGTATCACTGAGTACATAAGCATCTAAATATCACAACTTTGAGAAAAATATTGTCTATAAAAATTAAAAACTAAAGACAACAAGTGGAAGGATAGGGAAGGAGAAACAAGGTCTGCGAAAACACCGGGCAGCTACCTCGAAGTCTTCGAAAGGTCAACTACGCAATGAATCAATACCCACCATGTTTGGAAACACCCGGATCTGCACACGAAGTGCAGGGTGTAGCGTGAGTACAACCAACTCAGTAAGTAACAATACTAAATAAATAACTAAAAGTAGTGACGAGCTTTACAATTCTAGTTCATATTCAGTAATCTCAACATAAGAAGATAGACATGCTTTTAAGTTCGACAATATAAGTTCAATCAGTTACTTCATGACAAATTTAAGTGAACTCGTGTGTAATATCTTTAAGGAATTTCAAGACACTGATGCATGGAACACAAGTGCAAAAATAAGGAAGTGGAATACATGATCTCAGGCCAATAGTCACTCAACCTTGCCATTCACTCAGCACTCGCCACCCGACACTCAACACTCGCACTCAGTAGGTACCTGCGCTCACTAGGGTGTGTACAAACTTCTGAGGGTCTCCTTCAGCCCACACACTATATCAAGACAATCATGGCATAAATAAATGAAACATGCTGCTCCGTGCAGTCCGATCCCATAAATATAGCCCTATGGCTCGTTGCGGCGTGCAACCCGATCCACACATATTTATCCATAAGGCTCGTTGCGGTGTGCAACCTGATCCATACATATACAACCATAAGGCTCGTTGCGGCGTGCAACCCGATCCACACATATACACATTTTCCGCTCACAGATCGGCACTCAGGCCCTAACTCAGTTACCAATCGCTCCAGCCTCTCGTCTCTCAGAATCAAGAGAATCAAGAGTGGGCCCTCGCGATTGCGTGAGAGGATTTTTGGTCAATAGTTTTTTGTGCTTCACGAACGCGAGGAAATTTTTGCGTTCGCGAAAAAGGATTTACCTAGGAAGAAATAAACATTTCAAAATCGAGGGTTCTCCATTTTCATCATAACTTGAGATATAGAGCTCAGATTTAGGCGATATTTTGAGGGCTTTTCAGAGGCAATGACTGGATACTCATTTTTGGTTATATCCCACTAATTTATCATTAATTTTATCATTTAATTAAGGATTTGGGTTGAGAAATTTGGGGAAAAAGTTAGAATGTTCTTCAATCGAATTTTGGGATTTTGATTAAGATTTCGGTATCTGAGTAATTTTTGTACAGGTGAACTCGTGGTTGAATGTGTGATTGTATTTTGTGACCTTTACCCTATTCTGAGACGTGGTCATGGGTCGATCTTTTGGGGAGATTTATAGTTGTATTTATAGTATGTTAAACTCTTTGGGCCATCCGGAGTCGAAAAGTCGAGGAAAATCCATTCTTACTGATTGATTGATCTTGGTTTGTGGTAAGTGGATTGCCTAATTTTGTGTGGGGGAAATCCCCTTAGGATTTTATACTATTGTGGAAATTCTATGATATGTGCGTGCCATGTACACGAGGTGACGAGTGCGTACATGATCTAATTGTTGAAAATCCGAGTTTTACCGAACAGTAACTTGTTAAATCTTAAATGAGTTATCCCAGCATTTGTAGTTACCCTGTTTATCCTAATATCGAATTTCTAAGTGTCTTAAATGCTTATATGAAATCTTTGCAGCATGCTTAGTTGAATTCCTGTTTTTCCTTTATTTGTATTAGTCTTAAACTGTAGGATTATTGCTGCCAATTGTTGTTTCTATCGATTTTGACCTGTGTATTTACTTTTGGGACTACAAGGTGGTACCTCGAGAGACCCCCCTACATATTTACTTTTGGGACTACGAGGCGGTACTTTGGAAGATCCCTTTGCATATTTACTTTTGGGACTACGAGGCGGTACCTCGGAAGATCGGTTGTTGAGTATTTACTTTTATGAGACGGTATATCATGCACACCCATGTTGCTTACCTCTATGTGATGTGTTGTTATTTTTCTGTAAGTTCGCTTTGTTAAATTCTCAGTCTTTCACCATATTTTTCTATCTTCTATTTTATTAATATATCTCAGTAGGGCTCTGGCTTGACCTCGTCACTACTCTACCGAGGTTAGGCTTGTCACATACTGGGTACCGTTAAGGTGTATTCATGCTACTCTTCTACACATGTTTGTGTGTAGATCTAGGTACCACCTACCAGCCCAGCTATTAGTTGAGCGTACTTGCTGCTGCTTCAGAGACTTCAAGTTATATCTGCCAGTGTTCGCAGACCTCGGAGTCCCCCTCTTTCCCCTTCTATGTTGTTTCTTCTTTATTTTCCTAGATACGGATGTATAGAGATACTTAGAACCATTCCTTAAAGCTTAATTTTTCAGTTATATAGTTATCTGTTGAAGTTTAATTGTTAAATTCTGCCATTATTTCTATTATTCCGCAATTGCTGGGTTTACCTAGTTGTAGAGACTAGGTGCCATCACGATGTACTACGGAGGGAGATTTGGGTTGTGACACCGACTTTGCTTGATTTCAATATAGTATACTCGGTTGATGAGCTATATAAGAAGCGTACTAAACGAACACCCATAGCTCTTTTCACCTTGACAATTGTGTTTATAGAGCAATATGAGGCATCTAGTTATGGAGTATGAATGTGAAATTTGGTCGTTTGGCTGCAAATTTTGGATTAAATAGAAAAACTACGATGACCAGTAGGTCATCTAGAGTTTTAAACTTTAAATTTGTGTTTCGAAGCTCCTTTAGCTCTTTTAAGTCTTCCTTGATTTGCGTGCACAACCCTGATATTTTTTTCGGAAGGCTTTTATGTTAAAAATTGATAAATTAAGAAATTTGGCCTTTGAATATTTGGGTTGACTTCAGTCAACGGTTTGAGCTAACACACTCGGGTCGGTGTATTGACGGTCCCGGTGGGTTCGTATCGATATTTGGGACTTGGGCATATGCCCGGAATCGAATTCGGAGGTCCCTAGCTCGGGTTTTCATATTTTGTTGAAAATTTGAAGTTTAAAGTCTTAATGACTTTGAGGTTTGACCAATATTTGACTTTGTTGATACCGGGTCCGTATTTTGGTTCCGGAACCAGGTATAGGTTCATTACTATATTTATGACTTGTCTGTCAAATTTATTGAGAAACAGAGTTGGTTTGACGTGATTCGGATGTCCATTGTTAAAATATATGTTCTTAACTTTCTTGAAATTTCGTTTAATTTGGTTTTTTTTTTAATAGTAAATTTTACTACTAGGATAGGTGCCTAGTAGCGATTTTATTAATAATAAGAAAACGAGAAACAAATAGAGTAATGTTGTCCTAAAATCCATATGACGATAAACAAAGAATAAGACATAACTCCTACTATCAAAATTGGGCTTGTAGGCCCAATAGTGATCTCACATAATGTACTACTATCTATAATGTGACCAACTAAGGCTATTTCTGAGTAAAGCCCAAAAGGACCTCTTAAATCTGGCTCGTCATTCCCAGGCCCAAGCGAGCCCACTCCAGCGTCCCATTTAATTATTTTGTAGGCCATTTCCATCCGAGTCTCGTATGGGCTATCATTGCAACACTGCTGGCCCAACTGAGTTAGAGATTAGCCAATTAATCTTTTGATCTGGCCCTATTTCTGGGCCCAATTCCTGTTACAATTAATAGTGGCCCAAGCGTAAGTATCGTATATGTGTACAAACCCACCGACATTTTCATTTCATTTCCCTTCTTTCCTATTCCCTCATGCCCTATCTTCTTCCTTCCGTCATTCACGAGTGGTGATTCCACCTCTGTGAGCTGGTAAGTTTCTCCATCTGAGCTCAATACTTTCATTTATGTTGAATTTTTGCTTTTGCCTGTTTGTCGCTGCTTTGTATCTACGTATTTCCTCACTCAATTGCCCGAGCTTCATCTTCTTCTTACATTGCTCCATGATTGTCCGGTCCCAAATCCACGCAATTGAGCTGCTTTGCATCGACTTCCATTGCTTCGACAGTTCCACAACTACGCCAGTGATCTGGTAAGTAACACAATCTTTGGTCAATTGTTACTTTTCTGCTGTATCCTGTCAATTTCCATTTCTTCACTGATTGTATTTATGCGCTTTCATGATTTTGAGGGCAAATCCTCTTGTCCGTGCATTTGAAGGTCAATTTAGCTTCAGTTGAGTCACCTAATCTCTGTGTTACCCTTAGCGCCAAGTCTCAGGTACTGTTTCTTTTTCCCTATCGCTTCCTTTTGATTGCTCTGTGTTGTTTGAGTCCATTGTATATTTTCATCCCAAATGCATGTCATTTTTCCTACCTCTAGTGCTTGAGAAAGCACCCTTAAGGATTGTAATTGGTGACATATTGTGATTTCCATGTTTATACCTGCAAAAAAAGACCTGGTTAGTATAAATACTGACCTTCATGTACTCATCATTTCTGATTTGTACATAAAGGTGTGATGATAGTTTGTTGTTCATGTTTGCTCTATTTTGCTTCATTTGTGTCCCCTCTTCTCTATCCCCTTATTCTTCTTTTTATTGTAGCCTGCACCTTTTGTAACCCTCCAAACGTGTTTGATGAAGGTCAAAATTTGTTTGCTGCTTAAATTGCTCTTTTCCCTTATCTCTGAATTGTTGCATCCCCTTTTTACCTCTAGCCTATTTCTTTTGGGCATTCTAGGCAATGTTTTTCCTCTTTCCTTTACTTGCATTTTTCTTTTACTCAACTTGTTCTTTTGCCTATTTCTGTTAGACATTCTAGGCAGTAGTTTTTGTTTTTTAGATGTCTCCTTTCCCCTTTCTTGCATCCCTCCCTTATACCATTTGTTCTTCCTGTAGTGATGTTGTTGATTTCCTGTATCCCCTGTTACACCTTTATATCCTGTTAGCCTTTTGCATGTCCTTTTCTTCATAAAATGCTGCCCAATTCTATTAGACATTCTGGGCAGCCATGTTATAGTGTTTTGACTTGTTATTTTCCAATGTTCTACTCCTCTCATCTCCTTTGTTTTCCTCCCCCACCTATCTATGTGTCTTCTCCTGTATTCCCTTTCCCCATTTGAGCTGTCTCCTATCCTTTTCCCCACCTGTTCCTTACTTGCTTCCTTATCCCTTTGAAGTAGTTGTTCCTTTCTTTTTAGCTTAGGCCAAAAGATGCATAGGAGTGAAGCAGCTACATGCTTCAAATGTAGCCCAATTCTCTTTAACATTCTGGGCATTTGTCTTTTATTGTCTGTTATCCTTGATCCAGGTTTTGGCCATATACCAATTGTTAGGACATATGACCTCAACCATTCTTGTATACCTTGTCTCTTGATACTCCCTGCTGCTGTTATATAATCTACTGGTAAAGTTCCCCATTTGGAATGAATGCAATGCATTAATACCACCACTAGGAGGTTCCTTATTTTGTAGATTATAAAAGCATCTTTTGTACCTGCAAAAAAGCAAACAAGGTTAGTGAAAAAAACGATCACCATGTTCTCTTCATTCAAGATTTGAATATGGTGATATGTTGCTTTATTTTCATGTTCTAGCCCCTTGTTCTCCCCTTTCCTGTCTTAACTTCCTTGCAACCCTTACTCTCAACTTTGGACATTGCAGCTTGTCATCATTTAATATCCTTCTCCCCATTGAGTCTAGATCCCAGAACACTTGGCATTCAATATCTCCCTCATCTAGTGCTTGGTTTGCCAAATGATCTGCTAGCATATTCCCTTCTCTAAATACATGTGATAGCTTTAGGTTGTAATCTTGTTTTAAGTTCTGAATTTCCTCTACCTGCTCTATTATACCCCAAGGTGGCTTCCACTGTCCCTCTATAACTTTCATGAGTAGCATTGGGTCTGTCTGAAACCAAATTTGCATAAAGTTCATGGCTTTACACAACCTCAATGCTTCCAGTACTGCACTAGCTTCAGCCTCATTGTTTGATCCTTCCTTAATCATTCTTCCACAAGCATAGATAAGATCACCCAGCTCATTTCTTACACATAATCCAATTGAACTTCTCCCCGGATTACCCCTACTAGCACCATCTGTATTCACCTTAACCCATCCTTGTTGTGGTAACTCCCACAATACCTTTTCAAATTTCAGTTTAGGGGTGTAGGTTTGCAACAGTTGTAGGATATGATGCCATCTATGTGGAACTCTAATACCAGGTTTTCTTGTATGCACCAATGCTTGGATAGTAGATGAAACCTGGTATATCACTCGATTGAC
>ML294913.1:6471-27335 GCA_005239495.1 Nicotiana undulata | reverse complement strand
GTAGGGGAGGGGGCGGCAGCGAAGGGGGGGGAATGTGGGGGCTGGGGTAGAAGTTGAGAGCAGGAGAGATGGAGAAGAGGGGAAGAGGAAGGGAAGGGGGGTCGGCTGGTGTGAAGAGAGAGAAAGAGGTTTGGGGTTAGTGGGGTGGGGTTTAATTTACATAAAGCAAAAAGACAAGGAAAAAAAATTCGGCAGTACTTACCTGGGTCCGCCGCGGTCGCGTCGCGGGTGCGGTGGAAAGGTTCTGAGAGGGGTTTTGGCCGCGGTCTCACCGCGGTTACGCCGGGAACACGGTAAGAAAACGTCAGAGGGGGGTTTTGGTCGCGGTTACACCGCGGGCGCGGTAGGCATGTTCCGCGGTGAAAAAATTTGAGGTTCTTTTCATGGTTTGCAACTTAGTTAGTGTTTTTTTTTTTACCTCTTTGCTTGCCTCACCCTACTCATGCTATGCCCAGGTTCGTGGTGCAACGCCCTCCTCAACTATCCTGCATACACACAACATGTTAGAAGTTACAACTATCACGGGTTGCCTCCCAAGCAGCGCTTGATTTAACGTCGCGGCACGACGAGTACAACAATCAATGGGTTGCCTCCCATGAAGCGCCTGATTTAATGTCACGACACGACGCAGAATGAGCACATTTAAGAATCTCTCAACCGATGTGGTTCATCGAGCCGCACCACAGATAACTCTTTCGTTTCATCCATTCCCACATACATTTTGAGTCTTTGGCCATTAACCTTGAAGGTGTTGGTGCCATTTTCACTTGTTATCTCCACAACCCCAGACGGGAACACTTCTTTAACACAGTACGGCCCAGACCATCGGGACTTAAGCTTACCAGGAAACAGTCTCAACCTTGAATTATACAATAATACCTTGTCTCCCAGTTTGAAATGTATGTCCACAATGTGCTTGTCATTGTATAGCCTCGTACTTTCCTTAGCATGATATCTGAATTATTCCAGCTCATGCAGCTCTGTCAGTCTATTTTCCACAACAACATCGGGGTCCATGTTCAATTTCTTTAAGGCCCACCAAGCTCGATGTTCAAGCTCCACAGGCAGATGGCAGGCCTTCCCAAATACCAACTTGTATGGGGACATACTGATTGGTGTTTTGAATGCGGTTCTGTAGGCCTAGAGTGCATCGTCAAGCATTTTCGCCCAATCAGTTCTTGTGGCGTTTACAGTTTTCGTGAGCACACTCTTGATCTCTCAGTTAGAGACCTCTACCTGCCCGCTTGTTTGGGGGTGATACGGGGTGGCAACCCTGTGGTGCACATGATAGTTAGCTAGCAACTTCTCAAAGACCCGGTTGCAAAAGTGTGTGCCCCCATCACTGATAATAGCTCTCGGAATTCCAAACCGGGTGAAAATATTCTTCTTCAAAAACCCCACCACCACTCTCGAATCATTGGTGGGGAATGCTGCAGTTTCCACCCATTTGGACATGTAATCCACAGTAACAAGTATATACTTATTGCCGTAAGAGCTGACAAAGAGACCCATGAAATCGATCCCCCAAACATCGAACACCTCAACTTCCTGCATTGGCTTCATAGGCATCTCATGTCGACGGGATATGTTTCCCGTTATTTGGCATTCATTGCATCCTTTTACCCACTGGTGGGCGTCCTTGAAAATTGTTGGCCAGTAGAAATCAGCCTCTAACACCTTTGCTGCTGTCCGGACTCGTCCAAAATGTCCCCCATAAGGTGACGCTTGAAAAGCCTGCAAAACCGAAAATTGTTCTATCTCGGAGACGCATCTCCGGATCATGTTATCAATACAAATTCTGAACAAATACGGTTCGTCCCAATAATAATTTCTGCAGTCACGATAAAATCGTTTCTTTTGCACAGAGGAAAGCTCATAAGGGTCGATGCCACATGCAAGGTAATTAGCAATATCTGTGTACCATGGCACCTCTTCAACACTTGTGGCCAGCAGCTGCTCATCTGGAAAGGTTTCCAGAATATCCTCAGACTCAGGTGCCTTTTCAGCAACTTCAAGTCGTGATAAATGATCAGCGACTTGGTTCTCCGTTCCCTTACGGTCACGAATCTCCAAGTCAAACTCTTGTAAGAGTAGCACCCAACGAATTTGGCGTGGCTTAGACTCTTTTTTCTCAACTAAGTACTGAATGGCTGTGTGATCAGTGTACACAATCACCTTTGACCTGATCAGGTAAGACCTGAACTTGTCAAAGGCAAACACTACAGCCAACATCTCTTTTTCAGTTACCGTGTAATTCAGCTGAGCTCCACTCAATGTCCTACTTGCGTAGTAAATTGGGTGCATTACCTTGTCTCTGCGCTGCCCCAACACGTCTCCCACAACGTAGTCACTAGCATCACACATGAGCTCGAACAGTTGCTCCCAGTCGGGGGAAACTATAATCGGTGTTGTGACTAACCGCTTCTTTAGCTCCTCAAAAGCCACCTTGCAATCATCAGAAAACACAAATGGGTTATCTTTTTCTAGCAACTTACAAAGAGAGTTGGCAATTTTGGAGAAATCCTTAATGAATCGCCGGTAGAATCCGGCGTGTCCCAGGAAGCTACGAATAGCTTTGACTGTTGTGGGCGGTGGAAGTTTTTCAATCACCTCGACCTTGGCTCTGTCCACTTGAATACCTTTACTCAAAACCAAATGACCCAAGACGATTCCTTCTTGTACCATGAAATGGCACTTATCCCAATTCAGCAGCAGGTTCGTCTCTATACACCTCTTCAGCACACGGTTTAAATTTGGTAGGCATTCATCAAACGAATTTCCCACCACTGAGAAGTCGTCCATGAAGACCTCCACGATATCTTCCACCATGTCTGTGAAAATGACCATCATGCACCGTTGGAATGTTGCAGGTGCATTGCAGAGGCCAAAGGGCATCCTTCTGAAAGCAAACACCCCATAAGGGCATGTGAAAGAGGTCTTTTCCCTATCCTCCGGGGCAATAGAAATATGGTTGTACCCTGAATACCCGTCAAGGAAACAAAAGTGAGACATCCCTGCTAGCCGGTCGAGCATCTGATCAATGAAGAGAAGTGGGAAGTGGTCTTTGCGGGTGGCAAGATTCAACTTTCGGTAGTCCATGCATATTCTCAAACCCGTGACGGTTCTGGTGGATATAAGCTCGTTTTTATCATTCTTTACCACCATCATACCACCCTTCTTTGGTATACATTGTACTGGGCTAACCCAACTACTATCAGATATGGGGAAAATGATTCTCGCATCTAACCACTTTATAATTTCCTTCTTCACCACTTCCTTCATATTCGGGTTCAAGCGCCTTTGGTGTTCCCTGGAAGGTCTGTGTCCCTCTTTCAGGAGAATCCTATGTATGCAATAGGCTGGGCTGATCCCTTTGATATCTGCCATGGTCCACCCAATGGCAGTCTTGCACTTTGAGAGTACCTGTAACAGTTGTTGTTCCTGCACATCTAACAAACCAGATGAGATAATAACAGGTAATGTAGAGTTAGGTCCAAGAAACGCATACCTGAGATGGGCTGGTAAAGGCTTCAGCTCTAACTTGGGTGGTTCTTCAACTGAGGGCTTGGCTGGCGGACTCTCTCTCTTTTCTAAGTGTAAAGGTTCAATTTCGAGAGTCCTCGGCCATACCCCTTTTCCTTCCAGAGCTAAGACCCACTCTGCCAATTCCTCACCATTCACATCATTTATGTTCATCAAACACGCAGCCAAAGTGTCCCCAACAGTCAGGGACGCATCATCTTCGTCCAGTATCATGTCCATGGCGTCAACGAGAGAGCAGTTGGCGAACTCACTTGGTCGCCTCACAGACTTCTGCACGTTGAACGTGATTTCTTCATCATTGAGCCTCATCTTAAGCTCACCAGTCTCACAATCGATAAGGGCTCTACCTGTGGCCAAGAATGGCCTTCCCAAGATTATGGGAATTACCTCATCTACCCGACAGTCTAAGATCACAAAATCAGCAGGGAACACAAATTTCCCCACTTGCACTAACACATCGTCCAGAATACCTGACGGTCTCTTTACCGTCCTATCAGCAAGTTGCAACAGCATGGATGTAGACCTGGCTCTACCAATCCCCAGTCTTTTATAGATGGCCAGCGGCATCAGATTGATGCTGGCCCCCAAGTCACATAGAGCGCATGCGAAAGCAAAGTTGCTAATAGTACAAGGAATTGTAAAACACCCTGGGTCAGACAACTTTTCAGCAATAGGACGCGTCACCACCGCACTACAAGTCTGGGTAAGGGTGAAAGTAGCTAGATCTTGGAAGTCAAATTTGCTGGACATCAAGTCCTTCATCATTTTAGCGTAGCCAGGCATTTCCTTCAAAGCATCAATCAATGGGATATTTACCTGTATTTGCTTTAACATGTCCAAGAACTTCTTATACTGCTCATCCTTCTGGTATTTTGCAAGTCTTTGAGGTAATGGGGCTGGCGATCTCTTCTTTCTCGTTCTCTGTTCTTTTTATTTTTCAACCTCCACCTCTACTACCGGCTCTGAGATTTCCTCCAGTTCATTTTCAGCTTCACTTTGCTTGTTGGATTTTCCTTCAACTAACTGCACTGTGACCTTTGTCAAAGGAGTTGCGTCATCAATTTCAATAGGCACTTGCACTAGTCTATCTGTCTGTCTGCTCTCACATACCCTCTCCTGCTCCAAGTCTAGGTCTCTGCCATTGCGGAGACTCACTGCCATTAGTTGCTTTGGGCCCTGGTCCTTTGGATTCACCTGAGTATCAGCAGGTAAAGTTCCATGAGGACGATTGTGCACTGTTTTTAAAATTTGCCCCAGCTGTACCTCAATGTTTTTAATGGCTGAGTCATGGGCATCTACTCTTTCGCTGATCTTGGCAGTTTACCCAATCACTTGTTCCATTATAGCTTCTAACCTGGAGAACCCATCTTCTTGTCTCCCCCCATGTTGCTGCTGATGGGGATTATAAGCTTGTTGCTGAGCCTGGTTGTTGTATCCCTGAGATCGTTGGTAAGGTGCCATGTTACCCTGAGGTCTCATGGCACCCATGTTACCGTTATTGTGATGCAGGTGGGGTGGTCTGTAAAGTTGAACCTACTGACCCCAATTCTGACCTCTCTGTCTCTGACCTCCATAATTAGACACATAGTTCATGTCTTCCGGATAGGGAGCTTGATTGCAATCTGCATTCCAGTGATTACCCATAGGTTGACTTACGCAAGACGTGCATAATCCCCCATTGGTAGTGTCTACAATATGAACATGCTGCTTCACGCCTGATTCCTCCACCTTCTTTGTGAGAATACTCATCTGAGTCATCAATGTAGCCATGTTCTCAGCCATAGTGTTAGATGGGTCTAATGGCACTGAGTGAACAATTTGGGTGATAGGTGCACCCCTAGTGGTCCAGCCTGAATTTTGTGCCATAGTGTCAAGTAAGCTCTAGCACTCTCTCCACGTCTTGCTGAGATACGCTCCACCTGCCGATGCATCTACATTGGCTTTCACACTATCAACTAGCCCCATATAGAACCTTTGCCCCAACATCTGCTCAGGAATACCATGATGTGGGCAAATAACCAGCATCCCTTTAAATTTCTCCCATGTCTCTTGCAGCGTTTCCATGGGCTTCTGTCTGAAACTTATTATCTCATCGATCTGCTGTGCTGTCTTGTTGGGTGGATGAAATTTTCCAAAAAATTGCTTGACCAATTCCTCCCATATAGTAATAGAATTTATTGGGAGGGAATTCAGCCAAGTCTGAGCAACCCCCGTTACCGAGAACGGAAACAATAACAGTCTTAGTGCTTCTGGGGTAACATTCGGCTGTCGTTGGGTATTGCATATGGACAGGAAGTTCTTAAAATATTGCTGAGGGTCCTCGGCATATGACCCCGAAAATAGCCCCTTATTTTGCAACAAATGCAGCATATTATTCGTGATCTGAAAAGACTCTGCTTCAATCTGGGGGACCACAATCGCGGTTGCCAAGTTATCAGCTGTGGGTTGCGCCCAGTCATATAGTGGTGCCTCAGGTGCAATGGGCGCCTGAGGCGCAACATTTCTTGCTGCAGGGTTGACCAGCCCATCACCAATAACCTCACAATCAATATTAACTCTTTTGTTCAATTCTGCCATATCAAATTCTATTGGTTCAATATTTGTCTGTCGTTTGCTTCTCCGATTGGCTCTGTTCACGACCCTGAAAACTTTTTCGGGGTCTGGTAAAGATTCAACAACGTCACCAGCTCTCGAAGAGTTCCTAGGAATGCACCTGTACCACCGGTTCAACAAATGTTAGAAATTCAATAAATGAGTGAAATCAAATAAACTTGACTATAATTAAGAATTTTTGTATTTTTCTTCAACTGTCCTTGATAATACCATTAAGTCCCCGGCAACGGAGCCAAAATTTGATCACGCTCAACTGTGTCTAATGAAAGACTATGCGGGCGTTGCAAATATAACCTGGGGTATTATGCCAAGAGTCGATCCCACAGGGAGTTAACGTATCAAGAAAAGCCGCTTCAAAGTACTAAATTCTTACTTAATTAACTTTCGCAACTTTATGAATAATAAGAGATGTTGTAATTACTATTATCGTTAACTAAACTGATAAACTAGGATTAAATAACAAGTAGATGTAAACTATTGGAATAAAGTTCTAAGGCAATGGTTTCCCCCGTTGGTTCTTTCACTAGTTGTATGTTCCTATAGCTTTGATTTGGTTGTCTCTATCAATCATGAACTCTCAATTTATCGTAAATATTTCTCAAGCATTTATGAAAATTTACTAGACGCACTCTCTCGAGCTACGCTAGCTAAATTTGCTTTACGGTTCACTTTAGATTGCACCCGAGGTATATTATCTCTAACCCAACCTCTAAACCCTCGGTTATGACTCTCGTCTATACTCCGGGAGTGGTGTTGTTCAACAACTACCTAAATATGCACTCTTTCTCAAGAAGATACATAATAAATAGGAACAGCTTGTTGAGGGCCCTTCAACTAACTACAATCAAAATGTGAATAATGGAGCAGAATCGTCACTTGTAGAGAAAGTCAAAGAAAAGCAGTTTATTGATCCAGCATTGGCACTGTTGAAGGAGGCAGTTTTGAATGACAAGATTTCGGCATTTTCACTCGGCAGCGATGATGGAGTATTGCGATGTCAAGGTAGGCTATGTGTTCCAGATGTGGATAATCTTCGGGAGAGGGTAATGGTGGAGGCTCATAGTTCTAGGTATTCCGTGCACCCAGGCTCTACGAAAATGTATCATGATCTTCGGGAAATTTATTGGTGGAGCGGTATGAAGAGGGGTGTGGCGGGCTTCGTGTCTAGATGTCCGAATTGTCAGCAGGTGAAGGCCGAGCATCAGCGGCCCGGTGGATTAACTCAACTTATGAAAATACCGACGTGGAAATGGGAAATGATTAATATGGATTTCGTGGTAGGGTTACCTCGCACTCAGCGCCAGTTCGACTCAATTTGGGTGATAGTGGATCGACTCACCAAATCAGCTCACTTTTTGCCAGTCAAGTCCATCGATACTGCAGAACGGTACGCTCAGTTGTATATCAAGGAAATAGTCAGACTTCATGGCACTCCAGTTTCTATTATCTCGGATAGAGGGGCCCAGTTCATAGCTAATTTTTGGATGAAATTTCAGCAAGGTTTGGGTACTCATGTGAATCTCAGCACGACTTTCCATCCACAGACTGATGGTCAAGCGGAACAGACTATTCAGACGCTTGAAGATATATTACGGGCTTGTGTTTTAGATTTCAAAGGAAGTTGGGATGACCATTTTCCGCTTATCAAATTTGCTTACAATAACAGCTTTCATGCTAGTATTCAGATGGCCCCGTTTGAGGCATTGTATGGAAGAAGGTGTAGATCTCTTATTGGATGGTTCGAAGTTGGGGAGGCGGAATTGTTAGGGCTAGATCTTGTGCACCAAGCTATGGAAAAAGTTAGAGTCATTCAGGAGAGGCTGAAATCTGCTCAGAGTCGTCAGAAATCCTATGCGGACGTTCATCGAAGAGGATTGGAGTTCCAGGTAGATGATTGGGTGTTCTTGAAGGTGTCTCCCATGAAGGGAGTGATGCGGTTTAGGAAGAAAGGGAAGTTGAGCCCTAGGTACGTCGGGCCATATCGGATTGCTCAAAGGATGGGACGGGTGGCTTATAGGCTGGAATTGTCCCTTGAAATGTCATTAGTGCACCCGGTATTCCATGTGTCTATGTTGAAGAAAGTTGTTGGAGATCCATCCGCCATCGTGCCAGTTGAGACCGTTGAGGTTAATGAAGAGTTATCATACGATGAGGCTCCGGTTGCTATTCTGGATAGGCAAGTCCGTAAATTGAGAAACAAAGAGATTGCTTATGTTAAAGTGTTGTGGCGAAGTCAACGAGTCGAGGAAGCCACGTAGGAAGCAGAGAAAGAAATGAGAGAAAAATATCCCTATCTGTTTGAGCAAGTCTAGTAGTGATCGTGCGAACTATTATTCCCAAGCAATTTGATGTTGTATGCAGATTCGTGCAAACACACCCCATTTTCCCCTAATTGCCTTATTGTTGTAACTTTCCAATGCGTGCTAAAATTGTATATGATGTTATTAATTGGGTAGTGTGAAACCCTTGAAGAAAATGTAAGTTTTGTGAAACTTATGTTATAGGCAAAAAAAATGATTAATAGTAGTGTAGATTGGTAATGATTAATTGAAATATACATACGGTGTATTGAGGTGATTGAATCGCATGGGACTCACTAAAATGACCAGATTATGTGCAAGTGTGTGCCACTAATTGAATCATATGCTAATTTGTGATGTAAGGAGAATGAACTATGTGTAGTTGTCAAAGTGATTGGATATGTGCAAGTGTTGAGGTAATGAATTGTATACCAGTTGTAGGGATAACAGAAACTGTGTAATGATGCTTGGAAAAGTGGTTCGGGGGCTCTCTGATAGGTAGATAGGTCTAAAAACAAAGGAAACTCTGGCGAAATTTTCTGAAATTATTTGAGTTAGTGTAAATCTGGAAGTTTGCATATCATGTTTTCAAAACCAAACGATTTCCCAAAATCCTCATTCGAGGACGAATGATTTTAAGCGGGAAAGAATATACGGACCCGTAAAATTTATTGTTTAAAATAATGCCCGAATAAGTCCTCGAGTTGTTATAACTGTAGAAATCCTTAAAACGGACCTATTTTGAATAAAAGCACCCCCGAAGTTGAAAGATGTAATTTTCCAGAAGTTGGGCGTTATGCGACGCACTATGCGATCGCATAACGGGTATGCGGACCGCATAATGGTCACATACCTGGGCAGGCCACTACCCAATTTGTGGACAACTATGCGGTCCATTATGCGATCGCATTTCGGTTCTGCGGACCGCATAGTTGTCGCATTCTTGCCCATTGTTTTTTGTTGAGGGAGGTTATACGACACACTATGCGATCACATAACGTGTATGCGGACCGCATAGTGGTCGCATACCTACACAGTGTATTTTTATGGTTGGCCCATCTGGAGGGCCATTCTGCGGTCGTCTCTGCGGACCGCATGTCAAGAATGCGATCTCATTCCTGACCGCATTCCTGTGCCGGGCTCCTAATTTTTTTAATTTTAAAACCCGACCCATAGTTCATTAAAACACCCCACCCTTTCATTTTAACCTGTTTTCTGAACAAAATAGAGAGAAGGAAAGGAGAGTTCTTGAGAGAGAAACTGGTTCTTCCATCAATTTGATTTTCAAAGTCCCTAATGCTTGATATTTCGAGTAATCTCCTTCTTCCTCATCCTAGCAGGTAATGGTTCCCAACCCCTTTTCCATTAATTTTCTAATTTTAAATAAAGGAAGGATTTGCATGGATTGATTCTTGAAAATATTAACTAAGACCTTGCATTCATGTTTAATAATGGTGTTAATCTTGTATGAGGGAGTGGTTTGGGAAAAATTTCACAAAGACGGGGTTGGTAATCTAATGGGGTCACATATTGTTCGGCAAAATGTTTAAGAGAGTCTGAATTGCATGCATGACTTCCAATTCTGAGTTGAATATGTTTAATTGTGAATTAGATTGACGGTACTAGTCGGTTCGGTGATTTGTGAGTAAAAGTTAAAAAGGGATTTCGACTCCAGGTATGTATGGCTAACTTTAATCCTTGAAAAATCCCTCTTGTTATGGTAAGCATACGGTATGTGTACTTATATAAAAATATGTGCATTGACTGTCTAGTTGATTGCTACCCCACTGTGTTAGAATAGATTTTGAATTGTGACTTGGTGTGCCTACTTTATTATGTGCAAAGATGGTAGTTGTTTAAAGTTATTGATATGAAGCATTGTAAATGAGTTGAACGGTTATGGCAACACCTTGTGCATAAATTGCTGCTTGATGAAAGTTTGGGGTGCCTTGAGCCCAAGTAAACGAATTGCTAAATGTGAATTTGTGATCCTTGAAAGGAAGGCCCATGTGCTGAAATTGTTTGGTGTTGTTGTTGAATTTGGAATCCATGAAAGGAAAGTTCTTATAATGAATTGTTTGTTGTTGTTGCTGTTGTGATGAAATTATTGGTGGTGTTGTTTTTGAAATATAAATTGTCAAGCGGGGTCAGGTTTCGCGCCGCAACACGAAGTAATATGGTGTGGGTTGTGGTGATAAGGGTGCAAATTGTCAGGCGGGATCGGGTTGCGCGCCGCAACACGAAGTAATAAGGTGTGGGTTTTGGTGATAAGGGTGGCCGCGGTAATAAGGGTGGCCGAGGTAATAAGGGTGGAAAAGTGATCTTTATCACTATTGATATGAAATTGATGAAACTTGTGAATATGGTGGTGTTGAAAGGGGGAAAAGGAGATATGGTAAACTTGTTGACTTTGATTGTCTCTTTCCGTGTGTTTTGATTGTTGGTCCTATTGCTGTCCTTTTTTTATCTATATATTGGTTGATTGTACTTGGGATAAAGTTTGTTCATACATACTAGCACTATTCCACAGTACTAACGTCCCTTTTGACGGGGGCGCTACATCTTTTATATGGATGTAGGCGGTTCCATAGGAGGTAGCTCAGCCCGCCGTTAGTGGTACCTCCTCTTCATCTCTGCAGCAGTTGTGGTGAGCCCCTCTTCTCCTCGGGGCCGTGTGCGGATGATACCACCCTCTTTTGTTTATATTGTAAAGGTATAGTCGGGGCCTTGTTACCGGAAAGTTATGTGAAATCCCTAGTATTCGTAGAGGCTCCGTAGACATGATGTGGGTGTATATGTGTATTTTTGGGTAATAACAGTACGTACTCGGAACCGTGGATCATGTTGGAAAGTTATGTATGTATTATGTATGTTTGAATATCAATCGTTGAAATGTTAAAAGAGGAAAGCAATGGAGATATGTTGAAAAATGTATTTTAGAAACTAAAATCGGCTAACTCACACGAAATAATGCATGTTATAAACGCGGGGTAATACGTTGGGCAGGAAAGGCAATCCGGGTCCGCTTGACTGGGTTCACCAGGTTAGGCGCCGGTCTCGTCCCTCGATTTTGGGGCATGACAATTTCTCAATCGATCAAATACTCAACAGTTCTCACAATTAATAATTTCTCTCAAATAATAACTGCCAAATTTATATTAACTCCATAACACAATAAACCTCAATAAAAATCACATAATTACTCATATTCGACTCACGGGCATGCTTGACCACAACATATAGGTACTCGTCACCTCACCTATACATTGGACATGGAATAAACACGTAGAAAATAAGACGCAACACCTATTCCCTCAAGCTAAGGTTAGGCCAAACACTTACCTCGACTTTCACGGACAAAATCACGCCTCAATCACTGCTTTTCCTTTTGAACCCGACTCTGAACCAATCGTATCTAGACATAATTGACTCAATAACATCAATAAATGCTAAACAATTCAATTCCAATGCTTAATTATAGACATTCTAATTTTCTTCCAAGAAATCCAAAATTTGACCCTGGGCCCGCTTGGTCAAAACATGAGGTTCGGACCAAAACCCAATCACCCATTCACCCAAGAGCCCGAATATGTAATTTGTTTTGAAATCTGACCCCAAAACGAGGTCTAATTCCCAATTAATCAAAAATCTCTAACTCTACCCAAATCCCCAATTTCTACCATTAAAAACCCTAGGATTCTTGATGATAGTTGATGAAAACATTAGAAAGTTGAAGGAAATTAGTTAAAGAACACTTACCTATGATTTGGGAAGAAAATCTCTTGAGAAAATCGCCCAAGGTCTTCCATTTTTATAAAAATTTGAGGAAGAAACGACTGAAGTTCATTTTAAAAAAACTTCACTGCTCGACTCTCGCTTTTGCAATGCTTGGGTCGCATCTGCGATCTCGCAGGTGCGGGAAATTGATCGCACCTGCGGAAGAAGGACAGGCCCACAAGGGGCCGCACCTGCGGAATGTTATCTGCTCCTGCGGAACCGCTTCTGTGGAGAAGGGTTCGCATCTACGAGAGGGACCGCACCTGCAGACACAGAAGCGCGCCTGCGGTCTCGCACCTGCGGCCCTAGGCTCGCAGGTGCGGGCAAACCAGAGCTTGAGCACCAGCAGTGATTTTCCAAGTTCAAACACCTTGAAACTTACCTGAAACTCATCCGAGACCTCGGGGATCCAAACCAAATATGCACACAACCTCAAAAACATCCTACAGATTTATTCGTGCGATCAAATCGCCAAAATAACATCATAAACAATGATTCGAACCCCAAAATCAATGAAATTTCTCAAAACTTCTAAAATTTCCAAACTTTGCATTTATGGTCAGAATCACGTCAAATGAATTTCGTTTCTTACCAAATTTCACAGATGTGACACAAATATTATATCTAACCTGTACCGGTCTCTAGAACCAAGATACGGGCCCGATATCACAGGTTTTACACATGATTACACTTTCAAAAACCTTTTATATTTTTAGAAAACAATTTCTTTCAAAAATTCATTTCTCAGAATTGGGACCTCGGAATTCGATTCCGGGCATACGCCCGAGTCCCATATTTTCCTACGGACCCTCCGGGACCGTCAAATCACGGGTCCGGGTCCGTTTACCAAAAATGTTGACCAAAGTCAACTTAATGGAATCTTTTAACACAAAATTATCTTTTTCCTCAGTTTTTCACATAATGGTTTCCCGGCTACACGCCCGGGCTGCGCATGCAAATCGAGGTGAGATAGACGGAGTTTTTCATGACCTCGGAACACAGAACTAGCCATAATACACGGGATGATTTTTTGGGTCATCACAGAATTCTTGGGTTTTGATCATCGATGTGAAGTCGGAGTTGTCCGTGCAGCACGTGAATTGTCCATGCGTATCCAGATATTCTAACCATAGCATGTGCATTATCCATATAGCACATGAGTATTCCGTGCAAATTATAGCGCTTGGGCTAAATGAGCCCCTCCGGTGTGTCTACACACCCCTAGTGAGCTCAGTTGATTATATATATGGGGGGGGATCGGGTTGCACAGCGCAACGAGCCTTATGGCTATATATATGTGGATTAGGTTGCACGCTGCAATGAGCCTTATGGCTATATGTATGTGGATCGGGTTGCACACCGCAGTGGGCCTTATGGCTATATGTGGATTGGGTTTTACGCCGCAGTAGGTATTGTACAGTGCTGAGTGATTGAGTGTGCTGAGTATTGAGCATGGTGAGAGAGAATGCAAGTCTGTGAGATTGAGTACCCTGAGAGTGTGAGTACATGAGTTCATCACTAAGATGCATTGCATTTGACATGCGTACTTGAGATACAAGTATAAATATGCATTTCCTTCTACTATCCGGTTTTTGTAACATTCATGATTTTACCTGTATCTTGACATATAGGCAATAAAGATGTACTTTCCTTATGTTATCTGAAAATGAGACATCTTATTTATTGTTGAAAAGTATTTTAAACAAATCACAGTTTTCAAACTTACTCATATGCTTTGGGTTTTCGGTGAAGGATTTGGGATTTACTGTTATACTTGAAAAACATGTCTAATTTTCATAACTGTGAACGAGTTGAGCATCTTACCTCTAAGTTTTTTTCATGTTCCCTTTTGTTATATTGTTATGGACTGTTGCTGGTTATTGGAGTTGGACTCTGAACCTTGTCCCAACTCGTTACTACTTTCAATCTAATGTTAGGTTTGTTACTTATTAAGTACATGGGGTCGGGTGTACTCATACTACACTTCTTCACCTTGCATGCTGATGTTGGCTGCTAACGTTGTTGTAATCGCCAGGAGCTGGATTTGAAGATGTACTTGTGTTACGGTTATAGCTGCCTCTTGTTAATGGTAGCCTTAGATTATAGAAATCTGTTTATGTAGATTTCGAACAGATGGCGCATTTATTTCATACTAGCTTTGTATTAAATTTTAATCTTAGAAGCTCATGATTTGTACTACCAGTCCTTGGTAAATGTATAAGATTCAAATATTTCTTTTACTTAATTGTCATATTAAACTTCATTGGAATTTCGATAGTTGTTAATTGGCTTACCTAGTGGGTTGGTTTAGGTGTCATCATGACTAGTTGGATTTTGGGTTATGACAAGTTTTTATCAGAGATCTAGGTTAATAGGTTCTACAAGTCATGAGCAAGTGTCTAGTAGAGTATAGCGGATCGGCATGATGACGCCCATACCTATTTTCAAGAGGCTACTGAACATTTAGGATATACTTCCCATCTTTCTTTCCTTATCGTGCGGAATTGATTTAGCTCAAAACGTAACTCTTTGAATTCCTTCAACGCACTTGTATGCGCATGCGAGCGCTCAGTGCCTATTGTCCATCGATCGCTTGTGATTTTAATGAATGATGTGCGAGATGTGATTGTGGTGTGCTAATGATGGGCCAGTCTGGAGGACTTGAGGTCGAGTTTTTACTGTAGCTTGAGCACGGGGATTTCAATTGTGTGAGCATGTGCTTTTGAACTTATAAATCTGGTGGTATCCTTATTAGTGGAATTTGTGGCTCGATGAGTGATTGGATGGCTATATGATGAGTATGATGTGACTATGGGATGTGTTCATCTGGATTGAATGTGGAGAGAAGAGTTTACTTGAGATGTAAAAAGGACTATTGGGTGCTTAATTTCTGTCTTGATGTGACGTATAGTCTCGAGTTATAGGTGTATTGGAGGATCTTTCATGTTATTTAACTGTGGAACGAATTAGGTTCTCATGCCTTGTTGGTGAGTTCAGACTCAAGAAGATTAAGTGATTGCGTAGTAGTTGTGGTTGTGAAAGGGTATAGGGAGTGTTAGTTTGAGGCTAAGCATGTGGGTTATGACATGCGGGGTAGTCTATGGGAGGTGTGACCCTTATGATGGTTGTGTGGAGGTCTTCTTACTACTAGTGGGTTATGTGTGTTGCGATGTGGTTTGGATCACTCGAGGAAGTTGACCTAGCCATCATGAGGATGAATGTGAGGTTAGCAGACGATTTAAGGTATTATATGGTTTTTGTTACGTGAGCTTATGAATGATTTAGTTGAATTTCAATGCGGGATTATGGCAGTAATAGAGTATGGATATTGTGAGTTATCGACTATTTTTTCCATGGCTTTGAGCCAAGTGGGGAAGTCTTCTATCGACGAGTTTATTGTATGGTTTTGTGTTTAAATGGTTTTGGTTTGAGTTATACTTGTGAAACAGTTATGACTTGTAAAGGTTGAGATCGAGGATGGCTCGAGTAAGGGAATTACTAGATATGGGTTGTATTACACTCTATGGGTATATCTGAGTCGTGGAATGATTGAGTGGTTATTTATGAGGGATGTAGTGCGCAAGGAGTAAGAATTTACTCGATTATTTAGAGGTGTGGATTACTTCTTTGGGGGTTATTGTGCTATTGGGGCACAGGTCGTTCGGTCTATTTGGGCGGTACAAGTTGGATCTAAGCAGAGTAGATGACTCTCGAAAGGGTTCTAATGGATTCAAAATTTATATGTAGCAATTGGAAATTTTCAGGATCTGTATATGGCTAGAATCGGAGATTAACATTAGAAGGTGTTGAGACTCACAGGATTCCTGTATCATTGTGGATTATGCATTTTAGTATCAAGAAGGTGAAGGAAACAATTTTAGGTTCACATACGGTCTCTTCAGAGTGGTGTCTCAGTTGTGGTGCTTTGGGCTGCTTATGAGGGAATTCAACGACTTATGGGTCTTAGGGCAGTGTGTTTCTATGTTGGAATTTGTGGGATGAGTTTTGGTTAAGGATCGTGGTGTTCTAGCAAGGAGAAGTATCAATTTGAAGGCAATTCAGAAGGAACTCGGAGAAATAGGACAGTTTAGTAGTAGATTGGATCAGCAGGGTAATGGATATGGTCGGTTCTTTGGCTACTTATTATGTAGTGAGTTTCTAGAGGTGTCTTGTGGCGATACTCTTGGGTTTGTTGACCTGCGTGGCTTGGTTGAGTTAGAGCGACAGAGTTCTGATGGCCTAGTTATGTGAAAATAGGTTTCGAAGAGTTTTCGAGGATTTCTATCACAGTTCGAGGTGGATATATCCTAGGGAACATATTCCGCATTAGGATTTTCTCCTGGATGAGATCAAATGAGAGGTTTTTGACTGATCGGCTATGTATTCTGCTGGCGACTCAGAGTTGATCATGAGACTTTTGTGCTTTTCATATTATGGCATGATAGATACGGTGTGTTGTGTAGAATTAAGATTTGCATGTGCAAGGTCACGATTCAGTTTTGAAGGGAAGATCATGAATTCTTAGAAAACATAGACCGTTTCAGATGTTTATATGAACGATATTGCCTAAGGAGGGTGTGCATTTTAGAAGACGCATTGTGTTTTGACTTACATATACTTCATGGGTATTGCGGTGCTCGCCTGGTTGATCGACTACTGATATTCATATTTTGCTATGTGGCATGGAAGAGTTATAGAAGTATTCCTCGTGGGATGATCGTGTATGAGAGATGTGTTAGACATTCGGGCGGTGGAGTTGGGATCAGATTTGGTGATTCGTGTGTTCTATGGATTTGGAGACTGAGAGTTCTCAAAAGCCGAGTGTTTCGTGGTTTTGGACAGTGAAAATATGGCCAAATCTAGCCATATTATAGTATGTGTTATGGCTACGTCGTTTTGTACTTCTGGAGGGCTATTTGTCCATTCGGGGATAACCGAAGTTTATTTGGAGGCCCATTGGTAGGCCCAACGAGGATGTGTATTCTATACCAGATCGGATTTGTTGACTCCAAACTGCTATTGTTGAGGGATGTGTCATTTGGTTAGAATTGATTTTATTCGTACCTGATATGTTCTATGTGTTACTCTTCCATACTACGAGGGGTTGTGATTCGTTGGTTATATGAACACATAGTGCGGTTAATTTGGTCCTTATTGTGGAATTCGAGTGAGATGGTGGTAAGGGTGTTGAATGGTTGATTGTTCCTTGGTTATGGTCTTTCCGGGTTGTGGTATATTTTGTTATTGTCTTCTCCATGGTTATGGTCATACACTTCTTGTACTTGATGTCGAATTGCGTGCAATTGTTGATTTTGAGCATTGTGGCTTGAGGTATTTCATATGGACCGGTGTTTGGATGGGTCACGCATTACAGATGGGCTATGTTAAGATATGATCCTTTGTGTTAGATTCATGTGTCTTGGTCCTACTATATATGACGAGTTCATAGCACTGTGTTGCGGTGGTACTTGTTGAGCATGCGAGATGATTCTCTCATTTGAGTCATTTTCCCCGATTGAGTACATTTGAATTGTTGCTTGTTGGTGCATAGATTGCACGGTTGTGACTTTAGGTTGTATTGGTGTGGCATGTCAATAGAATAGTTTTGTTTGATGATATAAGGTCATCGGACCTAGAATGGATACTATCGGATTTGATTACGGTATATTTTGAAGAATAATATCAGAAGTCGGCTTAGGACTTGGCTTTGGTTCCCGTCGGACGAGAGGGAGCTCCATGACATGTTGATATGATGAATGGTTATGAGTTCTGCATGTTTCTTTCATCATCGACAGTGTACGAAGGTGTTAGAATGAGGTTGTGTTCGATATAAGGTTTATTATCGGAATTGGGTTGTTTAGAGCAGCTACTGTGATCGAAAATCTTGCTATGGGTATTTGAGTTATGTGGTATATCATGTGATTGTGTTTTGAGTTACGGTTATGGCCTGATACAGCTTGTTCAGACTTTTATAGTGTGTGGATTGCGAGGATCGGGTCTTGTAGGAAATTTTGGATGTTGGAAATTGGATTATGTGGTTACGGGCTAAGGTTAAAGTAATGATCTTCAGTATGTTGTGTTGTCTAGACTATATGGATGACGTGGGATCACCCTAGGTACGTGGATGGTAAGATTGCACGAAGATTTGATGGCTTTGTAACGAATCTTGGCATGTTCAAGGACGAACGTATGTTTAAGTGGGGGAGAATAAAACGACCCAACTGTTCGTTTTGATCATTTGCACTTTGCTCGGTGGGTTGAGGGCATGAGTAGCTCCGTATTATGTAGTATGATTTGTGTGTATTGTCGATTTCGGTTTTCGGGTGTTTCGGAATTAGTTTGGACGAATGATTCTCAACTAGGAAGCTTTAAGTTGGACGAGCTGACCAAGTTTGAATTTTTAGTATTTGACCTCGGATTAGAGTTTTGATGGTTCTGTTAGGTCTGGTTGGTAATTTTGGACATGGGCGTATGCCCGGATTTGCATTTAGATATTTCTAGAAAGTTTTGGCACTCGTTGGCAAAAATTTAAAATTTCAAGGTTAGGAATGTTCATAAGTTTGACCGAGAGTTGACTTAAATGTTATTCAGTTTGGATTATTGTTCCGGGAGTAGTAATAGGTTTGATATATCATTTGAAACTTGTGTGAAAAAATTGGGTTCATTCCAAATTGTTATGTTTGGTTTGAACCAGACGTTTGGTTCGAAGTTTGAAGTTTATGAACTTAAGAGATTGATCTCGATCAACGATTCATGGTTTGATGTTGTTATGTGTGATTTGAGGCCTCGAATAGATTCGTGTTATGTTTTGGGACTTGTTGGTATGTTCGGACGGGGTTCCGAGGGGCTCGAGTGAGTTTCAGGGTGGTTTCGGGCCATTTCTAGGCCATTTTTAGCCGCTGGTTTTTGGCTACAGGGGTGTACATTGCAATCGTGTGGATTTGCTCGTGCTAGCAAAGAGAAAAATAGGAAAAATAGAGATGTGGATCGCAATGGCTGAAGCTATGTCGCGATCGCATAGAAGAAAATCTTTGTTGCACTGACCCGACTTTGGAAGCTTTTATCTTGCAATATATAAGGATTTTGTAGATGATCGAAAAACGAAAGTTGTATCCCTTTGTGTCTAGGTTTCAGAAAAATCAAAATGTTTGTCGTTTTGATTTTTGTACAAAAATGTATGGCCAATATACTACATGTTATCTGAGAAGAGTTGGGAAGGGTTAAATGTAAGATTGTTCTTCGCGGTCGCAAGGAAATGAACGTGATCGCGTAGGGTACAATATGTCCAGCACAATTTTGTAATCGCTATCGCGAGGTTTGTGACCACGATCGCGAAGGGTACCCCTAGAATAGTGTACACAGTACTCTATTTTAATGGTTTCGGATAATTTTTCATATTTGGAGCTATGGAGCTTGGATTGAGACGATTTTTGAAGTGATTTTCACCATATGAATTGGGGTAAGTGTTCTATACTAATTTTTTGTTATATTTCACGAATCTATCTTCGTTTTTGGCATTTGGTTGAGGATTTCAAAAGAGAAATTGGGGGTTTTTGGCTAAAGTTTCATAGAGAAAATTTTTGGGGTTTGATCATTGATTCGAAGTCGCATTTGAGTGAAACTAGTATGGTTGGACTTGTAATTGAAGGGGATGTCGGATTTGTGAGTTTTTTTGGGCTCCGAGGTGTGGGATTTTGGGATGATTTTTGGGCTTTGATTAAAGATTCGACCTTTATCGGTTGGGTTTGTCTCCTTTGGCATTGTTTGATGTATTTGAGGTTCTTTTGGCTAGTTTCGAGCCGTTCGGAAGGCGGTACACGCGGGATGGTATTTTTGGAGCATCGTTTGGCTCGCTCGGCATTGGATTTGGCTTGTTCGAGGTAAGTAACAACTCTAAACTTGGTGCTGAGGGTAGGAAATCCTGAATTACGTGTTATGTGATTAGTGTTGAGGTGACGCGTATGCTAGGTAACGGGCGTGTGGGCGTTCACTGTGTAGACCCGGATTTAGTCGATTTCATGGAACTCTGTAGCTATCTTATCTGAACTTTTCTATTGTACTCTATGTGTTAGAGCACCTGAGCTATGCTTGATGCTAGAAATCATGTTTAGGCTATATGCCGGTACAAGTGGGATCCATAGTGGTCGTTCTTTGTTATTGAGTTATTTACTTAATTTCAGTTATGTACTCATCCGCATTCATCATTACATATCATATCTCAGTCTCTGTTATTTTTTATTGTCGTATCTCAATCATTGATTTAGGCTGCTCAACATGAGTATTGTGAACCAAGAGAATGGAGAGATTGATGACTGAGTGAGGCCGAGGGCCTGATTGTGAGGATATCGGCACTATAACGCGTGAGTTGTCTTTGCGTATCCAGATATTGATACTATAGCACGTGAGTTGTCAATGAAGCACGTGAGTTGTCCATGCAGGTTATAGCGCTTGGGCTGAAGGAGCCCCTTCGGAGTATGTACCCGCCCCTAGTGAGGGCAGTTGATATATATATATATATATATATATATATATATATATATGGGGGGGAGGGGGTAATCGGATTGCACATCGCAACAAGCTTTTTGGCTATATATATGTGGATCGGGTTGCACGCTACAACGAGCCTTATGG
>MDKH01076456.1:0-21038 GCA_005239495.1 Nicotiana undulata | reverse complement strand
GGGGGGGTGCGTTCGCATAGAACAAAAATGACCCCCCTATTTTACTCTATGCGTTCGCACTGTGGGGCTGCGTTCGCATAGAACAAAAAAATGACCCGCCCTATTTTACTCTATGTGTTCGCACTGGAGGGGGGGAGGGGGGGTGCATTCGCATAGAACAAAAATGACCCCCCTATTTTACTCTATGCGTTTGCATCCACAGGGGTGCGAACGCAATGCATTAAATACCTGTGCAATGACAACAAAGAAAACTAGCAATCTTTCAAGTGTAAAAATATCCCGTGGCCTACCCGAAACTTACTCGAGCCCTCGAGTGTCACGACCCGAAATCTATTAAGGTCGTGATGACGCCGGACACCACTGTCAGGCAACCCAATCATTCATTTGTTGAAATAATTCCTGTTTTTAACATTTTCGAAATCGTTACTTTTCACTTTAATACATAATATCTAGGTATAAATCCATTTAAGTAAAAGCAACAGTCATTTTTTTTTCCAATTTAATAAAAATACAGCCCAAATACATCCCAGAACCCGGTGTCACAAGTACCTGAGTAATTTCTAAGGATTTATACAATTACTACAAGGCTTGTCCGAAATACAAGTTGGACAAGGGATAAAATGAAAATACAGTACATAGAGGGAGACTATGCCGACTGCGGGTCGTCTCCGAGTGATGCAGCCCGTCTAAGTCTCCAAATCAGCCACTCTGATATAAAGGTACATGTGCAACAAAATGCACATCAAGTGTAGCATGAGTACGAAAATAACGTGTACTCAGTAAGTATCCCGCCTAACCTCAGAGAGGTAGTGACGAGAGGTCGAATTAGACACTTGCTATAAGTCGATTAAATATAATCAAGTGAGGTGCTAAGCGTGAGTATCATATAAAATCAAATAATAATTAGAGATAAGAAACATCAAACTTATTTCACCTTTCACACATCAATTCTTCTTCATTTAAACTGTCAATTCATCTTTTCCTTAGGCCGAGGAACATGTATAAATCACAGGAAATACACAGTATTTATCATACGCAAATAAAATGCCGAGGGTCGAATGGCGCGGACCAACAATAATAAACTGTGCACTGCCAAGGGTCGAACGACTCGAACCATAGATGCATCTATTTTTCCCGCTCGCGAATCGATCATGCGACGCGGTCAACATAATAATAATAAGGCTAACCGGCTCGCGAATCATACCTGCGACTCAGGTGCTCATATGTACACGTATTCACATAATAAATCCACATCTTTATCAAGAAACGACTTCTCAAGAAAATGTTAAAATTCTCTTTAGGTGAACCTGAAGATAGTATTTAAATCATATTTGAAATTCATTTGCCAAGTTCAATAATATTCAATAATATAACCTTATCAAGAACACAATTATCCACGGAGGAAATCAATTCTCTTTGTAAATGATTAAGAAAGGTACACTCTAGCCTCCTTAGGAAAATAAATTACCAATTCAATAGCATTATCAATCAAATTTTATTGGCAGGATCACATGTACAACACGTAAGGCATGCTAGTGGGTCCTAGACTACCTGGACATAAGCATATTAGTAGCTACGCACGGACTCCCGTCACCTCGTGCGTATGTAGCCCCCACAAATAGTAACACATATTTAATTAGTTCACCTAGGGGGACAATTCCCCCTCAGAAAGTTAGAAAGGAGACTTACCTCGCTCCGTTACTTCATAACCGGCTTCCAAGCCCTTCCGACGACTCCAATGGATGCACAACGCCCCAAAACTACCAAATAACGGGCAAAGCAATGAAAATTCACTCTAATACTTGTAACAAATTCAAATTATATAATTTCCCAACTTCACTCAATGAATTGACCAAAATGCCCTCGGGTCCACGTGTTTGGATTCCGAAATTTCTCGAAGATAAACTCTACCCATTGCTTTAATAGTTCAGATATACAATTTACTCAAATATTCATGCTCAATTCGTGGCAAAAATCAAAATTACCAAATTTCTAGGTTTTCTTCAAAATTCTCAATTTCCCCACAATTTTCATGTCTAATTCCATGTATAAACCTTGTATTTAACTTGGAAATAAGTAGAAACAACATACTTTGTGATCCTTGACGTAATCCCCTCCTTGAAGCTCCTCAAAATTGCCCATACCAAATGAAAATAGGAGAAGGAATGTCCAAATTCCCGTTTTAAAAACATTCTGCCCAAACCGATATCCGCACCTGCGATTCCGCATGTGCGCCCAAACACCCGCACCTGCGGCCTCCTCAGTCCCCAGCCAAAACTCGCACCTGCGTCCCACTGTCCGCATCTGCGCCTTCGCAGGTGCGGAAATTACATCGCACTTGCGCTCCCATCCAAGCCACCAAAATCTCGCACCTGCGGTGCCCAAGGCCGCACCTGCGGCCAAAGCCTCGCAGGTGCGGTCACACCAGATGACAACAACTTCAGCTTTCTTAAACTTCAAATATTGATCCGTTAATCACTCGGAATCCACCTGAGGCCCCCGGGACCCCGTCCAATCACACCAACTTGTACCAAAACATGACACGGACTTGCTCGAGGCCTCAAATCACATCAAACAACATCGAAATGACGAATCGCTCTCCAATCCAAATCTTTAAGAACTTAGAATTTTAAACTTCTACATCCGACGCCGAAACCCATCAAATCATATCTGATTAACCCTAAATTTTGCACACAAGTCATATTCGACATTACGGACCTTCCCCAACTTCCGGAATCACATTCCGACAGATATCCAAATTTCCACTTCCGGTCGGATTCTTCAAAAACCTTCAAATTCCTATCTTTAGCCAAATGACTTCAAACTGACCTCCGGACATTCGAATTCACTTCCGATTGCGCTCCCAACTCCATAATCACCATACGAAGCTATTCCCAGACTCGGAATCCCAAACGGACATCAATATCTGTGAAATGCGCTTCAAGCCAAACTTAGGAAATTCCTTCAAAATGCTGACTTCCACAATATACGCTGAAACGCTCCCGGGTTATCCAAAACCCGATCCAGACATACGCCCACGTCCGAAATCATCATACAAACCTGCTAGAACCTTCGGATCCTGATTCCGAGGTCATTTACTCAAAATTCCAATCTTAGTCGATTCTCCCAACTTAAGGCTTCCAAAATAAGAATTTTCCTTTCAATTTGACTCCGAAATTCCCGAATTTCAACTCCGACCATACGCACAAGTCATAATACCTGAAATGAAGCTGTTCATGGCCTCAAACCTTTGAACGACGTGCTAGATCTCAAAACGACCGGTCGGGTCGTTACATCGGGGCTCTAAGCAAAACATGCACGCGAGTCTAAAAATATCATATAGACTTGCTCGTGCGATCAAATCATGAAAATAACATGTAAAACTATGAATTAAATCTCAAAACTCATCATTTTCATCAAGAACACTTAAAGTTCATATCTTCTCAACCGGATGTCCGAATCACGTCAAACGAACTCCGTTTTCACCAAATTTCACAGTTAACCTTCAAATATCATAACAAATCTGTACCGGGCTCTGGAACCAAAATACGGGCCCGATACCAATGATTTCAACCAATATTTCTTTTCTTTAGTTCATAAATATTTCAGCAAAACAATTTCTTTCAAAATTTGATTTCTAAGGCTTGGGACCTCGGAATTCATTTCCGGGCATACGCCCGAGTACCATATTTTACTCTGGACCTCCCGGGATCGTCGGAACAAAGATCTGGGTCCGTTTACTCAAGTTGTTGACTAAAGTCAACTTTTATCAACTTTAAATTCTAGAAATTACTATTTCTCATATTTTTCACATAAAGGCTTTCCGGTTTCACACCCGGACTGTGCACACAAATCGAGGTACCAAAATTAATCATTTAGGGCTGTTAATCCTAGAACGTAGTCTAAATTCATAACATGACCCCTTGGGTCATCATAATAAACCGCCCATCGGGCAAATCATCACTCAGAATCAGTCGCTCAGCATGCCTCACAATCACTCAGTATCAACCCCTCGGGCAACCTCACTGTCACTCATGCCTCCCAATCACTCGTCACCCGGCACTCGCACTCAATAGGTACCTGCGATCACTAGGGGTGTAGAGTCTCCGGAGGGGCTCCTACAATCCAAACGCTAATATCAAACCATCTCGTGGCATTAATCACTCAGGCTCTCGGCCTCTCACATATCATAACAGTGTAACATGATGCGGCGTGCAACTCGATCCATAATATCCTCACAATGTTCGCTATCAGCCTCACTCAGTCAAAAACTCTCAGAAATGCCACTCGGGCCATCAATAAACGGGGTACTCGACCCAAAATAATATTTTATATCACAAAATAATGTAAACAAGACTGAGTCTCGAAAACAGTTTAACATGAAATGACTGGGTGTAAATCATAATCACTACAGTGAGGAATATCATAACATAGCCCCCAAGGGGTCTAAACAGCTCGGCACAAGGCCCCAAACATGGCTTACAGCCCAAATATATCAAACGTGTTAAAATGTGATTTAAAAGCAATTACGCAACTCAATAGATGCCACGGGAAGAACGAAGTTCAAATCCCCCATCAGTGCACGCCACACACTCGTCATCCAGCGTGTGCGTCAGTCCAAAACAGTGAGAAAATGCTAAGTCCGGTGATTCATACCCTCAGGACAAGATTTACAGTCATTACTTACCTCAAACCGGCCCGAAAAGCTACTCCGCGATACTCTTGCCCCTCGAATCGTCTCCCAAATGCTCCGAGTCTATCAAAATCAGATTACTAATATCAAAATATGTTAGGGTGACGAAACCCATTCGGAAATTATCACAATTAGGCACAAATCCCGAAATTGGTCACACCCACCCCCCGGGCCCAGGTCTCGGAATTCAATAAAAGTCACAAAACCGGAATCCTTATCCTCCCACGATTCTATACATAACAAGAACATCAAATTCGGACCACAATTGCCCCTTCAATTACTCAATCAAAGTCTCCAATTTTTCCAAGCCCTAACCCCCAATTTACACACTGATTTTTCCATTAATTTCACCCTATTTCAGTCCAAAAATCACATAGAAACGAGTTTTAAGTTCAAATATATTACCTAAATGAAGTCCTCTTGATTTCCTCCTTCAAAACCCTCTCCCAAAGCTTAATCCCGGATGAAATATAGAAGAAATGGCTCAAATTCGTGAAGGCTGGAATTTATACCCTTCTGCCCAGTGGAACCGCACCTGCGGCCCTTCCCGCGCACCTGCGGTCCCAGGTGCGCACCTGCAGAAGTCACTTAATTGCCCAAATTCCGCACCTGCGGTCCTCCACCAGGACACCCAAATCCGCATCTACGACAAATAGTCCGCTTCTGCGGGCTCGCACCTGTGGTCCCTTAGCCGCATGTGTGGAAACATCAGAAGCCTTCACACCAGCACCCTTTTCACTTTGCAAAACTCCCCGATGGCCATCCGAAAACACTCCGAGCCCCTCGGGACCCCAACCAAAAATACAAACAAGTCATAAATGATCACCCAAACTTATTCGAACCCTCGGAACACTCAAAATAACATCGAAACTCCAATTCCACCCATGATTCAAGCCTAAGATTCCTAAAACTTCCTAAAATCACCAGCGATGCCGAAACTAACCAAATCACGTCCAAATGACCTGAAAATTTGCACACACGTCCAAGATGACACTACATATCTGTTCACACTTCCGAAATTCCATTCTGACCCCGATATCTAATTTTCTACTGCCTATCGGAAATCGCCAAAAACTCACTTTCACCAATTCAAGCCTAATTCTACTCCGGACCTCAAAATCACATTCCGATCACACTCCTAAGTTCCAAATCACCTAAAGAAGCTATACGAGCTATAAAATCCACATTCCGAGGTCATTTACCTACTGGTCAACTCCCGGTTGACTTTTCCAACTATCATGCCAATTTAAGAGACTAAGTGTCTCAATTCTCACCGCGACCATTCCGAACCCGAACCAACCGACCCCAAAACATCATAACAGACTAAACAATGCATGACAAGGCAGAAACAAGAATAATGGGGCTAATTATAGGACGTATTCTGGGAGATCCCCCCTGCACTGCATATTTACTTTGGGGACTACAGACGTATTCTAGGAGATCCCCCCGTACTGTATATTTATTTTGGAACTACTGGATGGGATATCGGTAGATTTACCCTGTTGATATACATGTGTTCGGAGCTGATAATCTTCCACGCTTAGATGTGACAGGGTGACCTATAAACGAAGGATATTTACTTGAAAAATGTACCTCTTGAAAAGTATATTTGCAAAGCATTTAGCTTGAAGAAAAACTATGTTTGAAAGACATTTATTGGAAAAATATATTTGAAATGCTTTTATCTTGACAGAACTATGTTTGAAGATTTTCTTTCTGCAAAGTATATATATATTCGGAGGAAGTATATTTCAAGGAATTTTCTATTTGAAACGATTATATTTTAAAGCTTTTAATATAAACCTGCGGGTGAAAGTTTACACATGAAGATTTGACCAATTTATTGGGGTTGTTGACTAAGGCCTGATATGGGAACTATTGCAGTGATGAGTTACTACTTGTCCTTACTGTATTGTGATTTTTGGATTTGGGTTGCGCCCCCATCCACCCTTTGGTGTGTTATTTTGGTGTACCATTGCTGTTTGCCGTGTTTTCCTTCCTTATTGTAGTTGTTGTGTTGTTAGCCAACTTGTGTAGATATTAGAAAGATGTTATGTTTTCGTTATTTTTGTACTTATGCCTGTTTAGTTTATTAGACCAGTGGGTGTTCTGACTAGTCCTCGTCACTACTTCACCGAGGTTAGTCTTGATACTTATTGGGCACCGCTGTGGTGTGCTCATTCTACACTTCTCCATAATTTTGTGCATATTCAAGGTTTTGCATAGCCGACCGATCTATAGTTAGCAGCGCGGTTGCTGTTGTGGAGACTCTAGGTAAACCGCTACAACGTTCGCGAGTTTCGGAGTCACTGTCTTATAATTTTGTTCATACACTGTTGTACTTATTCCCGAACAGTGGTAATTAGAAATTTTAGTGTAAATTCTTTAAAGCTTATGACTTGTACTCACCGGATTTTGGGAAGATGTACAATATCTAGAGATTTATTTCAAAAAACATCTAAAAGTTTTGTTAATATGATTTATGTTTATTTAAGACTAGGTGGCGTCACGATACCCAACAGAGGAAAATTGGGGCGTGACAAATTAGTTGTGCCTATTTAGTATGTATTACTCGGGATAGAGTGCATATTTAAGTCGTTATTGAACAACATCACTCCTGACGTATATGAGAGATCAATGCGAAGGGTTTAAAGGGGGGGATTAGGGATAACAAAACCTTGGGTGCGATCTAAGTGAGCTGTAATTAAAGCTAGCTAGTATAATTCGGGAGAATATGTCTAGTATATTGTTGTAATTACTCGGGAGAGATTTACGACAGTCATAGTGCTTATGATTGATAGAGAGGACTTAGGCAAATTTATAACAAACATAGCGGAAGGGATTCCAACAATAGGGGAAATCATAACCTTAGATCATTCCATTTATTGTTTACAGCCCGTTCTTAGTTAGTTCCTGTTTACTGCAGTTTCATTAAGTAATAGTTAGTTAGAAAACAACCCATATATTATCTAAATATCTTGGGAAGTTGATTACGTAGAATTGTGTGGGTCTGATATCGGTAATTGATAGGTTAATTCCTTGTGGGATTCGACTCCAGACTTAATAACCGGAATATATTTGCAGTTACCGCTTTGTCCTTTTTATAAGGCATAGTTGGGCGTGATCATCGCAGCCCACAGAGTCTCTATCGTACTATTTACTTTATCCTGTCTTATTTACATTCCGGACAGATGTTGTATTATTGTTGTACTCCTTAGTAAATGCTCATGCACTTGTGACACTGGATTTTGCGATATTCTAGTTGATGCTTACGAATTTGTATATAATTATCACCTTTTATTTTTGTGCATTACTAATTACGTATGTACCGTGATTTTAAAGGTGTAAATTTTCTTACTTAATAAAATTTATAATTTCGAAAGTGATGAAATGAACAATTAACGTGATAGTTCACCGTTTGCTTGCCTAACGACGACGTTGGGCACCATCACGGTCTACAGTGGATTTTTGATCATGACATTTCTCTTTTTTTTTTAAACCAAGAATGGTTACTATTTTGTCATCCCAATAAAACAAAGCTTTATATTCTACTATTTGGAGATTTGATTCAAGATTTTTATTATTATTTACGAGCCATGTTTTTTCAGTGTGGGGTTAATGATGAGATCCTTAGTGAAGATGAAGGAAACATCAGGAGGAGGAGGAGTGGCGGCAAATGTACGGGTCGCTTCTAATAGACGTGTGATAGAATCGTCAGTATTACGAATAATGCCCAAGTATAGATAAAGATCGACATTTGGATTGATTAGAGCAATTTGATTAGGCATGGTGAATCGGACAAGTTAATTAGAACTAATGTTTTAAAATACTGGGCGTGAGGCGAGGTATTTTACCACTAATAAGGCGAGGTGTAAGTCCCGAGACATGGTGTGTAAGTCCCACAGATCTTTCAATTTTATTAATTTTAAGAATTTTAACATAGTATAAAATGAAATCTAATTATAAAAATTACATCAAAATCACAAAATTATAACATTTAATTTATTTAATATATTTATGAATTATAATTCAACTATGAATAATACGAAAAGTATGACAATATCATAATATGCAAATTAACTGCAACGTCATAACAACTCAAACATCAAAAGTAATGTATTCGATACGAAATCTTATATGTATCTCTTACGGAGTAATGAATCTTGAAAGAATTTCGATATTATAATTTTTTTAAAATACTCCTTTTATTTAATATGCTTACCATTCGAAAGAGAATTTATACAGAAACATAACTCATAATTTAAATATGATTCTCTAGCATCATGTGTTTTTAAGTTTCAACAAGTTAATAAAGTGACACATAATTCACCATACAATACCATGATAACTAATTATTTATAAATAATTAATAGTTAATACTGAGCTATTAAATTAATAAGTAGTATCTCGTAAACGTGAAAAAAATAATATTTAGAAAAATAATTACAAAAAAAGTTATGGACTATTATGTAATAAAGGCATAACAAAAATTAATAAATAAATACTTTTTAAATGAAAGATTTACTTAAAATTACTATCATACCAATCTTAGGGGATAACGTGCAATATTTTTTTTTAGTTATGACATAAAATGCTATCAACTTAATAATGTATGATTTAATAAAAAGTAATTTTGAATAGCCAACGATTTGTTAAGAAAATATGAGGATTTACAAGGTTAGTTACACACAATTGCATAAAGTTCTATTAGGCGAGCCCAGTACACTAGGCATTAGGCATGTCCAGGGCATAAGCCTTAACGAACGAAGCGTAAGTCTCACGAAACTAAGCCCCACACATAAGTCCATGGGCGTTTTACGAATGCTCCGCTCTGGAGCGAGTCTCAATTCTATCTTTTGAAACAGAGATTAGAGCCAGGCTAGTGATGATGAGGAACAATATAGCAATCTTGAAAATTTTACTGCCTTATAAAGCCTTTTCACTAGGAAGAAAATAGCCTATTCAAACCAACAATTTCCTATTCAAAACAACAGTTCTTACGTGTATGTAGAAAGATTCGACAAAGTAGTGAACATCGTAAAACCACATACCATGAGTAACATCAATGAAATCAACTTCAAAAATAGATTAGTCGTACTTAATCAAAGTCTAGTCGTACTTAATCAAAGGAAAAAATGTGTGAATTCCAAAGAATATAATATATCTATATTTATATTATATTATTATAAAAGCACGAATGTTATATGCTAAATATTGAACGACAAAAATATTTTCGAAATATTGATTGATTTTTATACTAATAAATAAAACATTTGTTAATGAAACAAGTTAAAGTGGACGTAATTGTAATGTACAAATTATATATTATCAAAGGACACAATTATTTTTCATTTAAACTACAACTTTAGTTCTATTTACTTTTCCGATCAATAGTTCAACTTTTGTTCTACTTATAATGTGAATCAAATATGCAAAGCCGACCGCAAACTCCTATAAATTTGGTTCGGTTATTGTTTAACCAAAGAATTAGATTCTTAACCAAAGCTATTTTAAGAAGTACTTGCGCTTCTGATAACCAAGGAAATTAATTAAGTATAAGAATTAGACTTGTAAATAAGAAAGCAATAAGATCACATAAAAGTAAGTATATTTCAGTAGTGGTTCGAATGTGTCCATACAAGTGAGATTTTACTCCCTTTTATAGGGAATTTCTTAATATAACGTCTACTCTTCTTCATGATTAAATATTAACGACTAATAATATCATTAATGTAACGTTACAATAGGTAATCATAACTGTTGCGTGAAGATTGTGTAACGTTTGGCTCATTGATTGAAGATCTTTAAATCTGCCCTTCATTCTGCCCTGGTTCATTTTGACCGTGTCTCTTCAATTCCCCAATTACACTGGAGCTCCCGCTTCTAATTGTCTTGTGTGCATGTTATTCCGTACCTCTTTGTCTCGTACATCTTTCTAAATTCCTAACTAGATGTCATGCTTCCATTGCTCCACGTAGATTGCTTTGTCATCAAATATATTACACGTGTGAAGTCTATTTTTTGTCAATATGTATAGTCCCCCCACTTACCATTTGTTTATCAATTAAATATTTGGTAAGTGGATACTCATTTATGGCGGGAATTTTTTGCCGCCGTTTCACTCGTACCATTGCATCCGTCACCGAACGTATGCGTCACTTGTCACTTTCATTTAATGCTCGTGCCATGTGGCATTCTCGGATTGGTTCTACAATTCATCAGCGCCTTTTAGGGATTTTTGCGGCTGCATCAGTCACGAAGCGACAGTTCTAATTATGACTTTCACATCAGTGTTTTTTTTTCATTTTTGGACGGTTGCCTTTGAGTATAAATACCCCTTTTCTGCCTTTGCTTTTACGAAAAACTTCTAACTTTCCTTCATTGCTTGTAAATTCTTCTTTCATGCAAATATGTCTTCTTCAAATCAAAAACCCAAGAAAATTATTATAGTAGATGAACTATCTCCTTCTTCTGCTCCAATCCGGAGTAGGAGAGGCGGTAGATTAAGAAGCTTGGGTTCTACACCTTCCAGGAGTTCTTCTTCTCCACGTAACATTACTCCTCCATCATTTTCTAGGGTTAATATTTATTCATCTTCTTCTAGGGCTAGAGCTTCTAGATCTTCTTCTAAGAGTAGAGAACCTAACGAACCACTTCGTGAACCAAAGGTTGATGAGATTGTTCCTGCTGAGTTTTCTTTTGTAAAAGATAGTGAGGCCATAAGAAAACAGCTTTCTTCCATGACATCTCATGATCGTGTTGATCTTTACCCTACTCAAATCCCTGAGGGTTTAGTTTCACTCGTGCGTAGAGATTGTTATTGGAAATCTGACTTTCCAGTCTTAGTTCCCAATGAAAATCAAAGAATAACTTATTACAAAATAGGGTATTCTTTTGTGTATACTTACCCCTTTACTTTAGGATTCAAGCCTCCTATCGACCCTATCATTATAGAATTCTGTCGATTTTTTAATGTGTGCTTCGGACAAATCGGCCCTCTTATCTGGAGGGAAGTAGCATGCCTTAGATATTTGGCCAACTTGGCTTTAGTTCCTTTTACTTTTCATCATCTTATTCATCTCTATTCTCCTATGTTGTTCCGCCAATGAGTTCTTACTCTCACGGCTAGGAGTAAAAGAGTTTTGGTTATCCCTAATGATGATAAAGATAGAGGTTGGTCTGTTCGGCTTGTTGTTGTCCCTACAAAAGGTTTGGTAGGTGAAGAAAACCTTCTATTCCCTGAGTAGTGGAACTTTGCACGTGAATCCAGTTTTGCTCACTTTCTTCTTTATTTTTGATAGATTTTCAATACCGTGACTATTTTTTTCTTTTTGCATCAACCATGGGAACTGTCTAGGAGGTCTCCGGTTTCCGTGGTTGGGTACAAAAATTGTTGTTGATCGCTCCAAATGGAAGAACGTTATTGGAAGTACCTCTCGGCGAGGTTTGGTTGGAAAGTAAAAACCCATGCTAGGTTTATTTTTTTACATTTCCTTTCTCTCCTTTTTAAGCTTCTCTAATCCCTTTTATTTGTTAAGGTTTCCCTCTCGTGAGATCTCTGCTACTGTTGTATCTGCTTCGAAACTTTCTTTGGCCAAGGCTCAAGAAGTTATTGTGAACTCCTCTTTATAAAAAAGAAAAGCAGGTGGGTCTCGGACCTTGAAAGATGATGAAGAGCAGGATGAAGGTTCACTGATTCTGAGGTCATGGAGAAGAAAGGTCATGTCTGACGACGAATCTGCTCCAGTTATTGATCCACCTTCCGTGCCTGAGTCAGAGCATTCCTCCCTTGAAGATGCAACTCCTTCCTCAGCCAATGAATCAATTGAACAGTTATTCTATCAAGGCTTTGGCACCGTTTCAGAGGAGGCGCCTCTTGCTATTTTTCCTCCATTTGCTCCAGTGGAACTTTCATCTGCCGCACCTGTTACTATTTTTGCTCCCCTACCTATTCCATCCATGGCTCCTTCATCTACCCCTACTTTCGTTCATTCTATTGTCGAAGTAGGATATTCCAGTAATGGGGAGATGAAGCAAATTATGATAGAGGTTCCTACGGGAGGTAGCCTCTTAAAGAAATTAGGCCAGGCAGATGTGTGGTTGAAGCCTCTGATAGGCCCGGTTGAGAAGTCTAAATTGGAAAGTCATAGATCCTTAACTTGGATGGACGAGATTGTACACTCGTCCTTAAAGGTATCCTTTATGTCATTCTTTATTTATCCTTTACCGTAACTAACTTCCCTTTTTGTGTAAATCAATCTTATTGGTACAGAATTGATAAAAGGGATCGTCCATACGGAGAAATTAATGAATGACTATCATACTGAGGTTGATAACTGGAAGGAGCAATTCGAGAGTCTTCAGCTTGATATGGAGGCAGTAGAGGAGGATAAGTGTCTTGGAGTAGCAGGTCAGAGTAATTGCAGCAGAATTGGCCATCGAGAAGGCTTCATCAAGTCAAGCAGGCAAGGATAAGAACATCATGGAGTCTTCCTTTGCGGAGCAGCTTTCCCATGCTACTGAAGAGATAAGAAGCTTGAAAGCTTTATTCGACCAGAAGGAGGCTTACGTTGGTGAACTTGTGCAATCACTTACTCAAACTCAAGAAGACCTCCGTGAATCTTCAAACAAGATTCAATTTCTGGAAATTTCTCTTGCCCCTTTGCAGGCTTCTTATGATGTTGTCGTGGTAGAAAGAGATGAGCTGAGAGCGTATATTGCACAATGGGAGAAATATTACGAAGCTTTTGAGGGTAAGGCAGTTGTTGATGTGAGTTGGGCTTATTTGAATGCCCCGCTTGATACATTGACGAAAACGGGCCAAGAAAATTTTGACTTACAAGCTGAAATTGCCAAAACCAAGGAGACGGTTGAAAAGTCTCGGCAAAGTCAAATATTTTCATCACTTAAAATCGAAGTTCCAATGGGTGATGAGATTGTTCCTGATGAAGCTTCTTCCCAAGCCTTGCCATCTCAAGCCGATCCTCCTGCTGATGAAGATAATCCCCCTAGTGTCTAGTGAAAGTGTTTATCAACCCTTTTTTTCTTCTTTTGGATCAATTGGTGGTTACCCCCTGTCCCATTTGGGGGTGAAGTTTGGTTAGTAAGTCCCCAATGACAACTTAGGGTCCACTTTGTATAAACATGTTCGGTTTAAACTAAGTTAATACTTAGTTTTTACCGTTATATAATATTAATATTTAAATTTCTTAGCATGACTTGTGTTTTTCGAGCTTTTGTTTTACTCTTAAGTGTTTGCATACTTTACGTTCGGGTTTTTGTTTTACCCCTTAGTATTTAATTTTGCATTAAAAATGCTTCAATATTTCGTGTCTTTTTTAAATAAGCATGATTTATAAAAGAGGGCCCTTTTATGAATGACACTTAATGAAGAAGACGTCTCAACTTCATAATGGTGTAAACATACAAAAGAGATATCGGAATTCACATGTATTTCTGAATAATGTTTTGAAGAAAGTCTTTATATTATTCGAACTTTCGTAACATTTTACATGTGTTTGAGTATCGTCTATGACTCTTTCGTAACTGTCTTCTTTTACAACAAATTTTGAATAAACACAGGGGTATGAATTTCTACCCGTAACTAAATTCTGCCTTTGACTTAAACATTTGTTTACATTCACGAGTATGTTCTTTGTAGGTTTCTGAATTAGACTTTGCGTTTTTGTCTTCGGCTCTTTGATTTCACTCATAACTTTTGATTTGTTGGGAAAAATAGATCTTCAGGGTTGAGCTTTGACTCTTTTGATAGTCTTCTTTGCCTCTTCTTGCCTTCCATACTGTACAGTCCCCCAAGTATTTAAGCTTTGAAGAATGAAATCTCCAGCACTTGACTATTCCTTTCTTGTGATCCTTTTCCTGAAAAGGAAAACATATGGTACTCGAAGGTATATAGTTAAGATGATGAATGCCTAACCCTTTGAAACGTCCATTAGAAAGTTGTAACCCTAGACCGGCAATTCTGTTATTCCCTCGTGTCTATTTAGGTCTAATATCATCATCTAGTTATGGGTTAGCTTTTTGCCTATCATCTAAAATGGTTAGAATAATTTTAACTGTACTAAATAAAATCGTACGTAATGATACCTGATCGTAGGTACTCCTTTTCTTTAGAAGTAATATTTCTTCAAGTGAACAACATTCCAACTTGTTGGTAAAATTCTGCCATCCTTGGTTTCTAGCTCATAAGCACCTTTTCCAGCAATACCACGCACTTTGTAGGGTCCTTCCCAATTTGGATTTAGTTTTCCTGTTCCAGCCTCCTTTGTTGATTGAAAAACCTTTTTAAGGACAAAGTACCCAATTTTAAAATATCTGAGGTGAGCTTTTCTGTTGTAATATTGCTCTATGATTAGTTTTTGAGCTGCCATGCGTATTAAAGCAGCTTCTCTCCTTTTCTCTAGTAAATCCAGATTTGTTCTCAACTCGTCGTTGTTTGTTTCATCTGTTGCTGTTGTGAATATCATGCTTGGTTCACCAATTTCCACTGGTATTAGAGCCTCTGAGCCATAGACAAGTGCGAATGGTATTTCTCGCGTGGCGGTCTTTGTAGTAGTTCTATAAGCCCATAACACTGCCGGTAGCTCTTCAGACCAATTTCCTTTTGCTTTTTCCAATCGTTTCTTCAAATTATTAACGATGATTTTATTTATTGACTCAGCTTGCCCTTTAGCCACGTGATGATATGGTGAAGAAGTGATAAGTTTGATTTGCCAGCTTTGGAAGAATTATGTGATTTGTGAGCCTATGAATTGTGTGCCACTGTCACATACAATTTTCTTTGGTACACCAAAGCGGCATATGATATTTCGCCATATGAAACTTTTCACTTCTTTTTCACGTACCTGTTTAAAAGCATATGCCTCCACTCATTTCGAGAAATAATCTGTTAGCATAAGTAAAACTCGTACCTTTCCTTTGGCTAGGGGTAGAGGCCCCACTAATCCATTCCGAATTTCATAAATGGCCAAGGTGATACAACCGGGTGTAATAATTCTGCGGGCCGATGCATATTGTTAGCATATCGCTGACATTTATCGCATTTAGCTACGAAATTTTCAACGTCTTCTTCCATCTTAGGCCAATAATACCCTGCTCTGATTAGGGTTTTGACTAAAGTCCTTGCACCTGCATGGTTTCCACAATGTCCTTCGTGAACTTCTTTCATCACGTACTCAGTTTGATTGGGTCCAAGGCACCTTTCTAGGGGACCACCAAACATTTTGCGATATAGAGTGTCACGAACTAGGAAGTACCGTGCAACTTTTTAGCGAAGTGCTTGAGCTTCTTTCTTATCTTCAAGCACAGTACCATTCTGCAAAAAAATTACAATTTTGTTTCTCCAGTCCCAGGTTAAATTATTAAATGTTACCTCATTCTTGTCCTGGTCAATTGCTGAATGAAATAGATGTATCACACTAGCATTGTCTTTATCCGTTACATCTGTAACTAATGCAAGGTTAGCTAACACATTCGCTCTGTGTTTTCCTCTCTAGGTACTTGCACAATATTCCATGTCTAGGATTGCCTCACTAGGTCCCGTGCCTTTTCCAAATATTATTGCATTCAAGTTTCTCTAGCAGTATAATTATCCTGCATCTGGTTCACCACCAGTTGAGAGTAACTTTTGATCTCGATCTGCTCTTTTGAGAGTTCTCATGCCAATTCAAGTTCTACAATGAAAACTTCGTACTCTGCTTCATTAGTGATAGGGTAACATTTAATAGCTTGCCTTATCTTTTCACCCGAAGGTGGTATCAAAACAATTCCCAATCCGGCTCCTTTCATATTAGAAGAGCCGTTAGTGAATAGAGCCCATATTCTTGGATTAGTTCCGGTAAAGATTTGTAATTCTTTTTCTACTTCAGGAATTATATAGTGCTAAAATCAATGACAAAATCGGCTAAAACCTGAGGCTTTATTGCGGTCCTAGGTTGATAAACTATGTCATATTCACTTAGTTCTATTGACCATTTATCCAATCTACCTGACAATTCTTGTTTATGCAAGATATTCCTCAAAGGATACGAAGTTACAACAGTAATTGGATGACATTGAAAGTACGGTCTTAACTTTATAGCTGCAATGATTAGAGCCAAGACTAATTTTTCTAGATGAGGGTATCTAGTTTCAGCATCTAGCAAGGACTTACTTACATAGTAGATAGGATATTGTTTACCTTTGTCCCCCCTTACAAGGACTGCGCTTACTGCTATTTCTGCAACAACAAGATAAATGTATAACCTTTCCTCTTATTTTTGTTTGGAGAGAAGTGGGGGATTTGATAGGTAAGCCTTCAAGTCTTTAAGAGCCCGTTGGCATTCTTCAGTCCATTCGAACTGATTCTGCTTCTTTATTACTAAGAAGAATTTAAAACTCTTCTCTGAAGATCTGGAGATGAATCTTTCTAAAGCTGCAATCCTACCTGTTCATCTTTAAACTTCTTTTTTGCTCGTGAGTGTATCAGGTATTTCTTTAATAGCTTTAATTTGAGCAGGATTTACTTCAATGCCTCTATTTGATACGAGAAAACCCAAAAATTTACATGATTCAACGCCAAAGGCGCATTTTTCTGGATTTAATTTCATGTTATACATGCGGGGGATCCCGAAAGTAGTTGAGAGATGTTGGAGATGATCTTCTACCTATGTTGACTTCACCAACATGTCATCAATGTACACCTCCAATGTTTTCCCCAGATGTTCCTGGAACATCTTGGTCACTAGCCTTTGATATGTGGCTCCAGCATTTTTAAGCCAAAATGCATGACTTTATAACAATAAGTCCCCTTGTTCGTAATAAAGGAAGTTTTTTCCTCGTTTGAGGGGTCCATTTTTATCTGATTGTAACCAGAATATGCATCTAGAAAGCTTAATAATTCATGACCCGCAGTGGCATCAATCATTTGATCTATGTGCTGTAATGGAAATGAGTCTTTTGGGCATGCTTTATTTAAATCTGTATAATCTACGCATACTCTCCATTTACCATTCTTTTTAGGTACCACTACGGTATTAGCTAACCAAATAGGGTATTTTACCTCGCGTATTGAACCAATTTTTAAGAGTTTCTATACCTCTTCATCGATCACTTGATTCTTGAATTATCCCTGCTTTTGTTTGATAGGTACGAATGATGGGTCTTCATTTAGTTTATGAGTCATCACTTCTGGGGGTATACATGTCATATCTGAATGGGACCAAGCGAAACAATCTACATTAGCTTTTAAATATTCAACTAACTTACCTCTTATGGTCGGGCTTAGCCTTGCTCCTATGTGGATTTTTTGCTCAGGCTTATGTTCGAACAGTAGAACAACTTTGAGCTCCTCAGTAGTTGTCTTTATATTTTCATTCTCTTCTGGTTCTTGAATAATATCAGGCCTGGAATCTATGTATGTATGTCTTGATGCGACATCCATGATGATTTGATTCACCGTGTCTTTATCGTTTTCTTCCGTATCTATTTGAGTTGCTTCCGCGTCTTTTAATTCCTCCGCCATTTCTTTTTTATTGGAATGTATTACCGAATTGATGCTTCTCGAAGTTTGTTGATCACCTCAAATCTGCTGGATTCCCCATTTGGAAGGGAATTTGATTACCTGATGTAGAGTGGATGGTACTGCATCCATGTCGTGAATCCATGGTCTTCCCATGATTACATTATAGGCTATTTCTGTATCAATAACTTGAAATTTTGTTTCCTTGACGACGCTTTCTGCATAAGTACTAAGCTCAATTCCTCCCTTTGTTATGACAGTAGAGTTTTCGAATCCGGAAAAGGAACGTGCTTTTGGAATAACACGGTCCCATTTAACATCTCTTTCACAACCCTCAACAAAATGATATTTACCAAGCTACCTGGATCAATCAATACTCTCTTCACGTTAGTGTCATGTATAAGTAAAGATATTACCAGTGCATCATTATGTGGAAGCAATAATCCATTAGCATCTGCGTCATCGAATGAGATGCTGTCATCCTCCAAAGTCTCACGAGTCCGTTTCCCGTGGGTCACTGTGAACTTGGTCATATTTCTTGCTGAAGTATAGGTTACGCCGTTAACCTCCTCTCATCCATTTATCACGTTTACAGTTCTCTTCGGAGATGGTGGTTTTGGGGGCTCCTGCCTGTTCTTCAAATATGTCGGTTTACCTTTCTCACTAAAGAGTCTGTTGGATAGCCTTGTTTTAATAAATGTTCTACCTCACCTTGCAATAACCTGCAGTCTGATGTTTTGTGTCCATGATTAATGTGGAATTCGCACCAGAAGTCTGGGTTCCTTCTATTTGGATTTGATCTCATTTCCTTGGGCCATCGAACTTTATCACCCATATTTCTTAATACTGTAATTAGTTCGGAAGTACTTACACTGAAATTGTAGTCTCCAATTCTTGCATATGTGTTATTACCTCTATTTTGCTCGTCTCGATCCTTTCTGGATCTTGACGATGATTAGCTCGAATCTCTATTTGACGGTCTGTGATCAGACCGTGTGTTTTTAAATTTGGAACGAGCCTCTCGTCCCGAAGGTCCCATGTATGGATCGTACCTGTTTTTACCAGTTCCCCTTTCTGATTCGGAGCGTCTAGAACTCGTCCTGTCTCCTGCTTTTGATTGGGAAATGGTATCCTCTTCAATTCGTAATTTTGTGTTGTACCTATTGTAAACATCGTTCCATGTCGTAGCTGGGAATTCTCTCAAGCTTTTTTTGAGTCTCCTTGTGGCTTTGGAGCTTTTATCGTTCAAATTACTTGCAAATGCCATAGCAGCCCAATTGTCAGGCACTCTTGGTAACAACATCCTTTCACATTGAAACCTGTCTACGAATTCACGAAGCAACTCCGTATCTACCTGTTTTATTTTGAATATGTATTCCAATAGAATTTTCTGGTAAGAGAGAATACCATGTTAATTCTCCTTTGGTGAGTGTCTCCCCGAACTTTTTGACCAACACGAATTCAATTTCTTGCTTAGTCAAGTTGTTGCCTTTTACTCCTGTGGTAAAAGTAGTAACATGATCACGTGGGTCAGTTGTCCCATCGTACTTTGGTATATCGGGCATTTTTAATTTCTTGGGAATCGGCAAAGGTGTTGCACTGGGCTTCCATGGTTGTTGAGAATATTTTTCAATATCAATACCCTTGATGAAAGGTGGTACTCCAGGAATTTGCTCGATACGATCGTTTTGTTCCTTCACCTGTTTCTGCAAGGTTAGTATTAAAGATTGCAAATCTGAATTATTAGACATACCTGGTCTTCCTTCAAGTGATTCATTTGGAGTGCCTTTACTTCCTGAATTTTCTAGTCCAGATTGTGGATTTTCTACAGTTGTAGTGTTGTTTAGAGGAGGCGTAGGTGGTACCGTTGGTATCCCCCTCATGAAATCTGAAGAGCGTCACTCACATATTCAACAACCATCTGCTTCACACGGTCTTGTTCTGCGGTTTGCTTATTTCCAATTTGATCATTGTTGTGAGTTGTAGATCTTTCTGGGGAGTTGTCCCTTGAACCTCGTGGGGATCCTTGAGGCGATGATGAGTGGTGATTTTACCACTCATTTTAGCCTTTTCTCATTAGATTTTGTATTGTTAAATGATAACTTGAGGTCGTTTTTAGTGTATAATTGCTCTATTTGCAGGAAAATGATGCCATGAAGTGGTTAAGGTCAAATTGGAGTGAAATTGAGCAAAAAGAGAGTAAAGAAGAGAAAAGAGGGGAGCAATGGCCGAATGCGATCGCATATGCAACATGCGAATCGCATTTCGAGCCCAGAAGATCGCATACCGCAACAGAAAGATGAGTCGAGTTTAATGAGTGAAATGCGGTCGAATATGCGATCGCATATCGCAAATGCGGTTCGCATTTGAGTCGCATCACCATCTGATGCCTGAAGCTACATTGTAAATGCGACGCACGAATGCGATCGCATATCACTAATGCGGACCGCATATCTCAAATGCGACGACCCTCTGGGACCTAGGGTTTTGATGTGCGACGGAAAGAGTGAAGATGCGAATCGCATCCCTGATATGCGACAGGGATGCGATCGCATATCAGCCCGACGGGGGTGTTTTTGTCCACTTTTCACTCGAATTTTTGTCCCTCTATAAAAAGCATACCTTGGCAACATCTATTAGAGATCGATTTTTGGATATTTCTTCAGCTTTGTAAATATATTTTGAGTAGAGAAGAACAAGTTTTGAAGCTAGGGCTTTGCACACACATTGGGTCTTGATGATTTCACCATTGTGGTTTAGGAGTTCTTACCCATTTATGTTTATCTCTTCATTTCCTTGTTTTGTATTGAATATCTAAGTGTGTAG
>ML294909.1:731-13027 GCA_005239495.1 Nicotiana undulata | reverse complement strand
TAAGTGATTTCTAACTCATTTTCTTCACTCCTTAACTTCTTTTTACAAGATTTCATCCTAGAATCTAGGGCTTTCATGGTGGAATTGGGAATTTTGGGTAAAGCCTAAGAATATTGAAATTTGGGGATTTAGACCTCAAAGTGGGGTCGGATTCCAAAACCATTTATATATCCGGGCTCGGGGGCGAATGGGTAATCGGGTGTTGGTCCGAATTTCAGGTTTGGAGCAAGCGGGCCCGGGTTCGATTTTTGACTTTTGGGGAAAGATTTTAGAAAACTCACTTCCATGCATTAGAATTGATTCATTTAGCATTTATTGATATAATTAAGTAACTTGTGGCTAGTTTCGAGTCCTTGGAACACGAGTTTGGAGTTTCGGGCGCATTCTTGGCCGGGAAAGTAGGTTCGACACGAGGTAAGTCTCCTTTCTAACTTTGTGAGGGGGAATTGTCCCCATAGGTGAACGAAATGAATATATGCTATTGTTTGCGGGGGCTATGTACGCACGAGGCGACGGGAGTCCGTGCGTAGCTACGGTTATGCCATGTCCGGGTAGTCTAGGACCCACATCATGCCTTGCGTTCTTCTAGAAATGGATTATATGCTTTATGAATTTATGATTTATGAAACTTTGCGTTTCCCTGAGATCACAGAAATGGGTAATTTAAAGGAATTGTTTATTGAAAGTAATGTAAGAAAATGTTGTATGTGCATGTGACCGCTTCGCAATTTATATTCCGCGAGCGGAGTGTTATTTCCCTCACTCTCATGGGAGCGGGCCGTATGCCACGGCGGATTGAAAGATGCACTTATGGTTCGGGCCATTCGACCCTCGGCAGTGCATAGATATGATTATTTTATGGCAAAGATGCACTTATGGTTCGGGCCATTCGACCCTCGGCAGTGCATAGATATGATTATTTTATGGCAAAGATGCACTTATGGTTCGGGCCGTTCGTCCATCGGCAGTGCACAATTTACTTTTATTGTTGGTTCGGGACGGACGACCCTCAGCATTTCCTACGCATATATATACATATGATATACCACTTGTGACTTGAATTGTTAAATTGTCTTACGGACATAAATTGTTAAATGATTTCATGGATAATGACTTGACAGATATTTGGGGGGAAAATGAAGTAGAAATTATGTATTTATTTCCAGTGTTTATTGAATTGCATTTACCTTTAAAGTTTACTGATTTTATTACCCTCGTGTGCCTTTTGCTGCTGTCATATATTATTAAATTACACTGTTGGACCCTAGTGAGTGTCAAGTCGACCTCTCGTCACTACCTCTCTGAGGTTAGGCGAGATACTTGCTGAGTACACGTTGTTTTCGTACTCATGCTACACTTGCTGTGCATTTTGTTGCACAAGTACTTTCATAGCGATGAGGCTGGTTTGGAGACTTAGGCGAGCTGCATTATTCGGAGGCGATCCGCAGCCGGCAGAGTCTTCCTCTATGTATTGTATTTATTTTATTTTAAAGTTCTTGTCCAACTTGTATTTCGGACAAGCTTTGTAGCATTTTGTAAAAAGTCTTAGAAATTGCTCATGTACTTGTGACACCGGGTTCTGGGATGTATTTTTATTAAATTTCAAAAAACAAATGACTGTTGCTTTTACGTAATGGATTTTTATTTAGTTATTATGTATTAAAGTGAAAGGTAACGATTTTGAGAATGTTAAAACATGAATTTATTTCAACTAATTAATGATTGGCTTGCCTGACAGTGGTGTCCGGCGCCATCACGACCTTATGGATTTTGGGTTGTGACAACATGGTATCAGAGCACTAGGTTCCTTTAGGTCTCACGAGTAATGAGCAAGTCAAGTAGAGTCTTGCAGATTGGTACGGAGACGTCTGTACTTATCTTCAAGAGGCTACAAGGCTGTTAGGAGTACTTCCCTTCTTGATTCCTCATCTTGCGATTTGATTCCTTTAAGGCTTATGCCTATGTTTCTTCCTACTCAATCTTATGCGTCGCGAAGCGCTTGCTACGAATCGAGGATTTGAGGAATTTTAATGATACTATGGATATGGTGCGGGATATTTCTCCCTGCGAAGTTGATTGGGGCTATTATCGTGGCTCTGCGGAAGAGTAATATGTTGTTTCAGCTAGTAGCAGTGATTCTGAGAACTTTGAGATTATGCTCAGGTTATGATGATGCTTACGATTGGTTATCACGCAATGTCGATATGATGGTAGAATGCTTGCCCATATGTTGGGTTGATGAATGGTTTGAAGGGAGGTCTTCTCAAGGCGTGATTTCGAGATTTCAGTATTTGAGTTCTGTTGATACCCTATTTTTCCCCCAAAATTATTTTCAAACTTGCATATATGCCTTCAAAATCACTCTTTATAGTAATTGGTATTTTTTCATAATTTTTCGTATTTTTATCAAATTATTTTCATGTTTATTTAATATTTTATATTCCATAATTATGCATAAATGAAGTTATAAATAATTTCAAGACATTTCTTACTCAATGTGTTAACAAATAGTTCTATTTTTAATGCCCTTAGGATTCAATATTTCACAAATTAGCCAATATTGGCATTATTTAGCTAATTTCAGCAATTTTTGCAATAATAACACAAATGTACATTTATGCCATTTTAAAATCAATAACTAATAATTTTATATTTTTGATATTAGTTAATCCTCTTAATTTCATTTATTTGGTTTTAATCTCATTCTACACAATTATTAGCTATTTTATTAATTAATTATCTTATTGGGTATTTAATATTTAGCCCATTTTTATTTAAATTATAGCCACCTTAAAGACCACCCCACCTGATCCAAAACCCATTCTCTAACCCAGTCCAAAACCCCTTCCTACCCGGACCAACCCCACACCTGATCTGAACCGTTGATCAAATAAGATCAACGGTCTAGATCAACGTTACCATAATTAAACCTTATCAGTACCCCTTCCGACCTCTCATTTGCCCAACGCTCATTCTCTCTCTATCTCTCTCTAGAAGCTTCCTTGGCTTCTCTCTTCCGATGGAGTCCGTTCATCTTTTCTGGCTGGTTCTCTCACCGGAAACCATGGCTCTTCATCATCTCATGGTTATTTGCTCATCTTGCACTGGTCCAATGATGCCCTAAAGCCCTCAGGCGAACCTGGAGCGGTTCACTCACCTCTCAGGGTCCCTCAAGACACTTTCCGGCCTCCCCCGACCATCTGAGTAAGAGCTACAACCTTTCCGGCTTGAGCCGGCAACGTCTTTGAGGTTTTTCTTACTTCTCTGGGTTCCACGAAATCCTAACTCCTACTTTTCGTTTTTTTTTCTAGATCTGCCTTAGATCTACGATATTACTAAGCTTTTCTACACGTTTTCTTCGAAATAAAAAGCTTTCCTTCTTTGAACAGTCTTCGTCTTCAAACTAGGGTTTCATAACCCCTTTTTAAAATGGCTTTTTCTTCCGATTTTAGTATTATCCTGTGATTTTAAGTTTTCCTCTTTATCTGAGTTATTTATGTTTAAAAACCTAAATTTCTTAGCCCTAATCTTGAGTTCCTGAGTTTGTCTTTGATATTATGTTTGCGTATGTGCTTGTTTCTCACGAGCTTTATGATTCTCTGGGATTTTACCCTATGTTGTTCATCAGTGTCTCTATTTTTTGCTTTTACCGCTTACATCCATGTTTACTCTGTGATTCATATTATGCTCTATGTGAATCCCTAATTGCGTATGATTCTACCCTATTTTGATTACTAGGGTTCCTGATTTCTTGCCTATTATTTATTTAATTCGTGTTAGCTTCCTTAGCTATTGTTATTCTTAGTCGAATCCCTGATTCTCTAGGATTGGGGTCCTTCACTGATCCCCTATGGTAATACCTTACTGATTTTGACCTATGAATTATTCTCTTGCCTTATTATGTGATTGATTCTACTGTTAGTTGATTTTTATAGACCTTTCCTTAATTAGATTTTGTGAACCTAGACTAATTACTTGTTTTATGTGCTGAAATTATTTCCTTGTGTGATATTTTCCTTTGATTAATGCTGATTTCCTATGATTAGAGCCTCACTCGAGGATCTCCTTATTGATTTTCAGACTTTTTAATTATCTCTTGCTTTATTCTCATGTCTAATATTGATGTCAAACTGATACATATATTTTCCTTAAATATGATTCTGAACTTGGTCTTACTTACATGCTCTATACTGTACTGTGCTTATGTTATTAGTCTTACACGATTTTCTTTCCTTATGTTACTACTGTCTATCACTGATTGAGTATGACTCCTTAATTAAAGGGAATACTTCCATTAATTTGATTCGGATTGATGCTTACTTCCATAATTTTCCTGAACTGTTGTTTGTTACTTTATTTACTACCTGTTTTTAAACTATAAGTACCCATGCTCTTTCATTAAGCAATGGACGAACGTATCTACTGTTCTAAGCTCTCTCCTACACATATACATACACTCTCTGTCTTCTCTTGCTGTTTACTTGCAACTCAGTCGGCTGAAAGCCAAGACTGAGTGATTCCACTGTTCTATTACTCTACTGCTCTACTATTCTTCACCTTACTGCTCTTCACTCTGCATTCAGTCTTTCATTCAAATATGTTTTTCAGTTTAAGTTTATAGCATCCAAAACAATATGTTTCTGTTTGTATCACGATTCCTTTTGTTCCTCTTATGCTTCTACTTGTGGTTCTGCTGCTTACCTTACAATTAGTATGACTACTTTGCCTATGTGATCTCCCTTTCCCTTTGGTTCAGCATGTTTATTGCTTTTCTTATCTGCTTCACTATGATTCTGCCTTACCCTTGATTCCTAACACTATAAGCATGTACTCATGACACCTAGGTACTATGTAATCCTGAACCTTTCCCAGAACCTAATGTTTATCACCCCAAGCTAATGTTGTTGAACTCCTAGCATGAACACTTTGTGATAGACTATTGATGTAACTAGTTAAGTTCTGTGAGACTTCTCTGATGTTAACCTATGTGCAACTATGCTTTCACATATGTACTACTTGTCCCCAATTCCCTTTCCCTGTTTGTGTTTGTTTCCTGAACTTTGTATGCTTTTCTGAGTTGCTGATTGTCCTGTTCCTTTTCCTCATCAAACTAGTTTTTCATAAAAGGAAACTCTTATGCTGTTCTCCAAAGCCTATTTCAAAACAATTATTTTAGAAAACTATTTCCAACTCAACTCTTTTAAAACTATGAGCACATTTCACTACTCTTAGTTTCTCAAGTTCAGCCCCCTCGTGTGAGCACTGCTTTGGGGACCATTTGAGTACCCACTGAACTTTGACACACCAGGTCGGCATTCCCACACTACACTTGCTCATTCCTGGCTAGGGTACCTGGGTGTGAGCACTGCCTGGGATCCTCTGAGGTCCTTAGGAACTCAACACACCTGGGTTGTGAAAGGTCATGTCATATGGCATTGTTGGATATGGAGATTTGGGCCTATTGTTAGGCTCCCTATAGTATAACTTCTTAATTTTCTCATTAACTTATGTAATTTGTGCAATCCTGATCTGTAATAATTGATTGTAAAAACGATTCTGGGGTTGGATAGTGAAATGGGTGGGGTTATGCATGCTTAGTATAGATACGGGTAGAAACCATGCTTGTAGGCTTATTTTTATATATGTGCGCAATAGTCACCATGCTTAGGAATACATGCCATTCATGCATTAGATACCATGATACTTAGGTCCATTTATTTTCAGCATCTCATTATACTTATACCCACTTAGAAATCATGTTCATAGTTGAATAATAATAAAAATGGCTGTTATAATGTTACTGTCTCAGTATTCTCACAATTGTTTCATCTAGAAATCTTGTTCAGGCTAAATAATAACATTAACTATCAAAGCTTGCATTTAGAAATCATGTCCCATAAGATGTTACTTTCAGCATGTTACTTGTGCCAAAATCTTGTGTTAAATCAACATACTGCTATGAACACCTAGAAAAATCATGTGTTAGGTTCAACAACTTAACAAAAAATTATCTCTGTACGCTTTGTTTAAGAAAAATGTGTTAAGAAATGGATCTCGCTAAAATAGATTCTGATGATGAAAATGCTTATGCATTTAAAACAGCATGTATAAGCTTGCATCATTTTGCACCTTGTTTTGAATTTAGATGCCATGTCCTTAGGATTGCATTTATATTCACCCCTATGTCCTGGTTAAGATTAAAACAGAGTTACCCGCTTAACAACCATTTTTCCTAAAATTGAAGGCTAAAATAGTGTAACTGGAGCAGTTCATACGCCTAGGCAAGCCTTAGGTATCAACACTTGTTAAAACTGGAAAACTATTCCTCTTTTGTGTATTTTCAGGCTAATTACAGATAAGAAATCAATAGTCTGAAACTGGCAAAAGTCCTTTCTCTGAAACTCTGTAATGAACCTGCCTTGCTGCTGCATTCTTGCCTAGACATCATGCTTAGGTTCTAAAGTTAAAGACTTTACTCATGTTTTAGTCGTGCTATCTATGTGTATAACTTGTGGAGGAATATCTGAGCTTCATATCTGCCTCTATGTGCTTCCCTGTATTTGCAGTCTTAATTGTTTTGTTTGTCATTTAGAATTTTGTCCTTTAAACCTAAGGGTTCAGCCTAGTACCTACCCTTTAGGAATAGTAGTCCCTAACTTCCTCCAGGACTGATAGGATGGGACGGGTAATAGCACGCAATAGATTTCGTGACCAACACACATTTTAAATACCTTCACAGGGTGGGAAATGGTAGAATATGGATATGATGACCGGTGCGCTAATACCACGTGTAGCCCCTCTTTGAGGAGTGACATACTGGGTATTTCATTGATGTGATCCATATTGTTTCAAACCTAGGGCGTCTTTTCTCAAATGTCTTACTAGTTCTTTCAAAAGTTAATAACTCCGATGCTTATTTTAAATCCCCTCTTATTTGAGCCGTTACTTGCTACTTGCTTATTGCACAAATTCACGAAAACAATTTGGCCGGGAACCACAGTTGTGGATCCTGAGGGGTTCCTAATACCTTCCCCTTGGGATAATTTCATGCCCTTACCCAATCTCTGGTAATGCAAACTAGTCTCATAAGTCAATCACTCTAGGTGACCTAACGCACCTTAAAAATTGTTAGGTGGCGACTCTTCTTTTAACCCTCTTCCTTTAAAAGGAGTTATCAGAATGTCATAAACCCGATCTCCGCTTAAGGAAAAAAGGGGGCGCGACAAGTTCCGGCGTAGGAAAGGCATTTGGACTATGAATGGTCCGGTTCAGATTGATAAAGTAGTAAGACTTGGTGTATTCAAGTGAGGTGGAATATTCACTTGTGTTGTAATATCGTCGTCATTGATCGAATGGAATGTGTTAAGTTCGTCGGTTCCATGGTTTTTTCGGTGGAATGGGGTCAGAGTATTGTGAAGAAGCATTGAAGAAGCGGCTGTCAGAGGTCGTGGTGTGTTGTGGTTTAGTATGGAATAGGCATTTCTAATGAAGGCGGCTCGAGGGAGATGATCATCAAAGAGTTTTGAAGTTTTGGGGATCTGCTGGTTTAAGCGCTACAAGGGATGATATTGAATTGAGGCAATGATTGGGCAACATACGATGAAGGAAGACATGTGAGGAAATGTCAGGCAGGGGCTAAATTTCTAAAAAGGCTAGGCGTAAGGAAAGGAAATCTGGTATTGCTTAAGGAATAAGGTTAACTAAAGTGGGAGAGCGGCAACATAGTGGTGCATTAGAAGATATGGTAGCACATTTAGTAGATGTCTATGAGGAGTGGACGGACTGGTAAAGATGGTGAATGAAAACAGGCTTAGGATGGGGTATTGATGTGGTAGAGAGTGTGCATTACGGCGTCGTTGGAAGGTGTCAGTTGGTGATTTCCACAAGTGGGTTGTCTCCTGTGAATAGGTTAGCGGTTGTGTGGTTGGCAAGTTTCTGTGAGGGATTCTAGTGGCTGCTCGGTATGAGGCAGAATGTGTGAATGATACTAGAGGATTGGAGTATTTAGGGAAGGCTAACGGAGGAATTCGGAAGAATTGGACGGATTGGTTGAGCAAGATTATGTTAACAAAGGAGGAGGGATTCCAACATGGGTCTAGAGTAGTGCAATGAGTAGCTTCGGGCTAAGTGGGGGAGTCCCACCACCTGCAGTTGGGTTGTAGGATTGTGTTCTCATGGGGTGGCGGATTGTCGGCGTAATGGCAAGTTATTGCAGCTAAGGGAAAGGAGTAAAATGGTGATTGTGAGTGGGATTTGACGAATGTGTGCAAACGTTGGCCCTATTGGACCAGGGTTAGGTTTTGGGAGATTCAGAATTTATGCTTAAGGCATGGGCAAGCTGTAGGGTAGTGACTCAGTCACGTGCTTCGTTGAAAAGGGTGTTTATGTGCTAGAAGAGCCTTGGATTTGATTGTATTCGGGGCCAATCAGAGTGGGTGACTCTCAATAGCGGTCCTAGTGAATTCAAAGGTTAAGAATGCAGCGTTTAAGAGTTTCAGGCAGCAGTATGATTGAGAGTCGAGCTTTGCAGTATGATTTCCGAGAAAGGGAAGATGGTTGGAGTGTTCTATGATATGTTTCAGCATGCAGGATAGTATTGGGAGAGCGAGAGAAGTAAACTCCCGGGTGTAGGAAGAATTTTCAGAGGGGTATGAGACGGGTTGTGAGACTTAGACAACATGGTCTCGTGAATCAAGGCCACTCGGGATGAGTGAGGATTGAGTTTGGTATGAGTTGAATGGGGTTACTGTTGCTTCTGAGGCAATTAAGGATGATTAAAAGAAGATATATGGGTTAGCCACGGTTGAAATGGCACATGTACGGCAGTGATCAGTTCCTTTGGTGTGATTGAGTATGTGTATGGTTTGTGCAGATGTGTGTGGGGCTTGTCAGCCGTCGTAAGTTCTATGTCCTGTCAGGTGTAGGCGGATCCCGGAAGGTTTATGGTGGTTCAGACCACTACTTAAGGATTTGCATGTATTGTGATTGTGAGAATTCACTTGTGTGTTGTTATGGTTCTCATGAATTGAGGTAAGTAAGAGGTTTCTATATGATGAAGTGTTCACCCTATTAGCGGTTCAGGAAGTATGATGGAATTCCTATGCTATTTCATATCGGCATGTTGGGTGCAGTAGTCAGTGTGGAGCTAGAAGTAAGAATCGGATTGCGGTTTGGCGTTAACAAAGATGTCATGAGCTCGGAGGAGCAAGAAAAAGTGATTTGGAAGTTCTGAGTAAGCTGGAGTATCATCAGTGTCACCTGAAATCGATATTCGGTGAAAGAGGCTTTGCACCCTGGTCATGGGTTCTTGATGTGTTTTGCAGTATATGTGTGGTCAGGTGGTATGGAGGTGCAGACTTGTTGCCTCGTGGAAGGTCGTGGGAGCGTGACCACAGGAAGATAGCATAAGTGTGACATGCAGTCACCTGATTGGTTGAAGAATAAGACCAAGTATAAAGGAGTGTAATATTGCTTAATTGAGAATTTATGTCTGGAAGGCGTTCGGTTCAGTTGATTGTGGATTGCGTGGTGTTTGTCCCGACTATGAAGGTTGTTCTTGTGTATTATGAGAGGAATTGGGGTATTATGGACCCAGGTGAAGCTATTAGCCTAGTGTAGTGTGAGCTGAATCAACTTGATGGTTGTGAATGGATTCAATGTGGTTGTGGGCTCCATGCGAATCAGGTATGTTCACTTCAGTATAGCGCTCCTTGAGGAAGGGTGTTGGAATATTAGATGTTGTTCTATCTTTGTCAAATTCAGGTATATTATGATCATGCCGTGTGAGTTGTGAAACGGCTTGATAATTTAGTATGTGTTGAGATTCCGCGTAGTGATGAGGTTATGTGAGCAGGATGGCTCTCGAGATTCAGTAATTTGTAATAGTGAACAATTCAGCTCCGTGAATATTTCCTTATGTAGATCTTATGATGGGATCGGGTGGCATGCCGCCACGGGTATGTTATTTGGATCGGGTTGCACGCCGCAATAGTGTGATGTTGAGTAGGGCTCCTATAATTATTATTTTTCTCGTGTTTTACTTCCTATTTTTCTGAGGAAAGATCATATTAGTTGCGTGAGTTGAGTAGTCCCTTCCTGAGTCATATTCTTATGTATCATGTTCGAGATGTGGCCTATTGGCGCATTGTGGCATCGTGTGTGACTGTTGGTTATGTCTGGGGTGATTAGTTATCTGAGAAGCTCATACTGGGTGAGACGAGACTATTGGATCAGGGATCAGTGCGATGGGATTTTGTGAAGTATGGTAGAGAACAAATACAGTATTTGATTAGTAACGAGGTAATGATTTTAGTCAAAAAGGAGAGATTCAATGTTTGGTTAACTCTGCAGTTGGTTAGCAGTTTCTACACATCTCCTCCGTTGTGGTGGTATCGTTGGCATTATAGCAGGATGTTATGTATGTCAGGAGATGCATTGGGAGCATCAAATTTGTGGAATTTTTGCTATTAAGGTTCAGGGAATGTCATTGTGGTTGGATAAGGAAATATACGGTGTATGGTGCTAAATTCAGCAAAGGTATGCATCCATGTCTTGGTACCTCGTGTAGTAGTTGATACAGTGTTTTTATATTGGAAATAGGCCTCGCAAAGAAATTTCAGGAGTTGGAACTAGGTTCTGAGCTTATTATATGGATAAAAGTGAATATCTTCAGATTTGATCAAGCTAATGTGCTCAACTGGGTTGTGGTGGCACGGGCAGGTGCTCGAGGTGTTAAACAGTGATTTCAGATAACCATGGAGTAGTTCTTGTCACGTTCGAGGACGAACGTTTGTTTAAGTGGGGGAGAATGTAACGACCCGACCGGTCGTTTTGAGCTCTAGTGCGTCGTTTAGCAGTTTGAGGTCATGAGCAGCTTCATTTCAGGTATTATGACTCGTACTCATGGTTGGAATTGAAATTCGGGAAGTTCGAGTGGATTTGGAAAGAGAATTCTCATCTCAGAAACCTTAAGTTGGAAGAATCGGATAAGAGTGGAATTTGGAGTAAACGACCTCGGAATCAGGATCCGAAGGTTCCAGCAGGTTCGTATGATGATTTCGGACTTGGGCGTATGTCCGGATCGGGTTTTGGATAACCCGGGAGCGTTCCGACGTATATTGCAGAAGATAGCATTTTAGAAGAAATTTCATAAGTTTGGGTTGGAAGGCATTTCAGTGTTATTTATGTCTGTTTGGGATTCCAACACACTGCCACTCTAAGAAACCTCAAATCAAACAAATCGTTTGGCTAACACCTGAACATCCAAAGCCAAAGGTCGCTCTCCCACTGATAGATAAACCAAACTACCCATGCTGACTTCCGGCTCAAGGCATCGGCCACCACGTTGGCCTTTCCTAGATGATAGAGGATAATAATATCATAATCTTTCAGCAACTCTAACCACCTCCTATGCCTCATATTCAACTCCTTTTGCCTAAACAAATATTGCAAACTCTTGTGATCAGTGAATACCTCACACGGTACCCCATACAAATAGTGCCTCCAAATCTTCAAGGCATGAACAATAGCTGCAAGCTCCAAATCATGGACTGGATAGTTCTTTTCATGAATCTTCAACTGACGTGAAGCATAGGCTATAACCTTCCCATCCTGCATCAACACTGAAGCAAGCCCAACTCTCGAAGCATCACAATACACGGTATAAGAACCTGAACCTGTGGGCAGTACCAACACTGGTGCGGTGGTCAATGTTGTCTTGAGCTTCTGAAAGCTCGCCTCACACTCCTCCGACCATCTAAACTGAGCACTCTTCTGCGTCAACTTAGTCATAGGGGCTGCTATAGATGAAAACCCCTCCGCGAACCGGCGATAATAGCATGCTAGGCCCAAGAAACTCTGAATCTCTGTGGCCGAAGTGGGCCTAGGCCAATCTCTAACTGCTGAAACTTTCTTCGGATCCACATGGACACCCTCTGCTGATGCCACGTGGCCCAGAAATGCCACCGAACTCAGCCAGAACTCACACTTAGAAAATTTGGCATACAACTGCCGATCTCTCAGAGTCTGGAGGACGACTCTAAGGTGCTGCTCATGCTCCTCTTGGCTGCGAGAGTATATCAAAATATCATCTATAAACACGAACACAAAGGAGTCCAGATAAGGCCTCAATACCCGATTCATCAACTCCATAAAAGCAGCGGGGGCATTAGTCAACTCGAACGACATGACCAAGAACTCATAATGCCCATAACGAGTGCGAAAAGCTGTCTTAGGCACATCAGAAGCCCTAATCCTCAGCTGATGATAACCAGACCTCAAGTCTATTTTAGAGAACA
>ML294907.1:27678-43617 GCA_005239495.1 Nicotiana undulata | reverse complement strand
AGTAATTCATAGGGAGTCTTCTCTACCAGTGGCCTGGTCATACATCTATTGATTATATAGCAAGCAGTGCTTATTGCTTCTGCCCAGAAGCTGTGTGGTAGTTTGCTAGAAAGAAGCATGGTTTTTGCCATGTCTTAAGAGTTCTATTCTTTCTTTCCACAACCCCATTTTGCTGTGGGGTTCTAGGGGCAGAAAAGTTGTGATTGATACCATGTTCATCACAGAACTCAGCAAACTTAGCATTTTCAAATTCAGTACCATGGTCAGATCTTATTGATGCTAGTTGATGTCCTAACTGATTTTGAGTTTTCTTAACAAATGTGATGAACATATCAAATGCTTCATCCTTAGATGCCAGAAATAAGGTCCACGTGAACCTTGAGTAATCATCAACTAACACCATCACATATTTCTTACCACCTCTGCTCAGAGTTCTCATTGGACCACACAGATCCAGATGAACCAGTTCCAACATCCTGGTGGTACTGATCATTCTCTTACTTTTGAATGAGGATCTTATCTGCTTTCCCCTTGCACATGCCTCACAAACTTTGTATTCCTTGAACTTAATGTTAGGGAGTCCCACCACTAAGTCCTTAGAGACTAATTTGTTAAGCTGATTTAGACTTGCTTGACCAAGTCGTTTGTGCCAAAGGAGGGGATCACTGTCCATAACACTCAAGCAAGTGATTTCATTTTCAGACAGTGTGGACAAGTCCATGACATAGATATTATTCATTCTCTTTCACTGCAAAACAATCTTGTCAGTAAGCAAGTTAATCACAAACTATTTTGTGGAAGTGAAAGCAATAAGGTTACCTCTGTCACACAATTGTGACACACTGATCAGGCTGTATTTCAAGCCATCTATCAAGTACACATGTTCGATGGAACGTGTGTCATCCTTACCTACTTTGCCAACCCCTATAATTTCACCTTTCTTTCCATTTCCAAAAGAGACATTTCCTCCTTTGAGGTTTTCAAGTGAAAGGAACTGTTCCTTGTTCCCCGTCATATGCTTTGAGCAACCACTATCCAAAAACCAAATTTGGCTGCTTCCTCTCACTTGTACCTACAAAAGGAAATAAAGGGTTAGTTTTAAGAACCCAAACTAGTTTGGGTCATTTTCTATGAGAGAATGTATGAATTAAATTTTTTCTGGTCCAATTTGGTAGCCAATTTTTCTTTTAACAAACCTCTCATTTTTTCGACTGGCCTGCTCTCTTGCAGTACACTCAATTTTGTAGTGGCCAGTCTTACCACAGTGGGTGCAGATTTTATTTTCAGGAAGAGTGTGATACTTGATTTTGGGATCCCACTTGGGCAATTGACTCACAAATCCAAGCCCTCTCCGGTTGCTAATGTGATTCTCTTGAAGTCATGTCAAGGAATCAGAGGATTTATTCCATTTACAAGTTCGATCTAGTTCATGTTTGACTTTGCAAAGTTTTTCTTTATGTGTTCTTATCTCTTCATCCTTGGCATACATCTTATCTTTTAGTTTTCCCATATTTTCTTCTAACATGATATGAGAATGATCAACAACCTTTTTACTGGATCCTAGCTTTAGTTTTAAGTTTTCAGATTTTAGCTCTAGAATCTCAGTTTCAAGTGGATGAACCTGGTTCAACAAGACAGTGTTTTTCTTTTTAGATTCACTTACTCTGATTTCCAGGTTCATGCATTTTGCTTTTAGCATTGCACATTCTTTATAAAGTTGATCCTTCTCTTTGGTTGTTTCTTCATAATCATCCATGAAATCAAGTAGCACCTCGGAGAGTTTTTCTTTAGATAGGAACTTTATTTTGTTTTTAAGATGGGAGATACTTACCTCTGGCTCCTCATGTGATTCTTTATCATATTCTCCAATTTCCATGAGCGCCTGATCTTCAGTCTCACCATCTTCTGATTCTTCATCTGAACTTTCCCCCCAAGCAGCAACCATAACTTTTGTTGTGGTTTTCTTGGGTTGGACCAGTTCCTTCTTCCTGTTCCTTCTTTCATATCTCTCCTTTTTCCATTCCATTTCCCACAGAGGACAGTTCTTGATAAGGTGGCCAGTTATTCCACACTTGTAGCATCCCTCGTTGTTTGGCCTTTCTGAAGCTTTAGCTTTGTTGTAATTTCCTCCTCTAGAGATGCCTTTCTTCCTCATGAGAAAGTTTCTGAATTCTTTGGTAATCATGGCCATCTCATCTTCCTCAATATCTGCTCCCTCAATGATCCTCAGTGCTAGACTCCTCTCCTTCTTTGGACCATCTATCTTCAATGTCTGCCTTCTGAGTTCATAGGCAGTAAGGTTTCCAATTAGCTCGTCCAATCTGAGGATTGCCATATTTTTGGATTCCTGGATAGCAGTGATCTTGCTTTCCCAGGAAATTGGCAAGACCTTTATCAGGATTTTTTCTACCCTATCTTCTTCAAGAATTACTCTACCAAGAGACTTAAGTTCATTTGTCAAGGTTGTGAACCTTGTGTACATCTCTTGGATTGTCTCACCTTCTTTCATAGTAAAGTTTTCATACTGAGAGTATAGTAGAGTACCTCTTGATCTTTTTACCTGAGGTGTTCCTTCATGGGCTACTTGCAAGGTATCCCAGATTTCTTTGGCAGTGGTGCAACTTTGGATTCTGCTATACTCATCTGGACCTAGTCCACACACTAGCCACTTTTTGGCCTTTGCATTCTTCTCCCATTTCTTCAGATCCTCAGCGGTGCAGTCAGCTCTAGTCTTTGGTACATCTACACCTTCAACAGTCTTCTTCATGGTAGCTAGAGGACCATCAGTGACTACGTCCCAGAGTTCATAGTCTTCTCCGATCAGGTGGTCCTTCATCCTGCTCTTCCACCAGGAGTAATACTGGCCATTGAAGAGTGGTGGCCTTGCAGTTGATTGACCCTCCCAGTTTCCAGGTGGTGCACTCGTTTTATCTTTTCCAAGGTGTTAGACTTTTCAAGTATAACCTCTTCTGTCCAATTGATGTTTTATACTTCAATACCACACAAGAAGGGAGGGGGTGTGATTTGTGTGGTGTCCAATTTTTCGAGTGATGTCTTAGTAGAAGAACCTGGTTCTTCTTGGTGTTCCAACTTCTACTGGTGCGGAATAATAAATGCAGTAAAGCAAAAACACAGAGATTTTTACGTGGAAAACACCTGGCTCAAAAGGTGAAAAACCCACGACCTACTCCTCAGCAGGATTTTCCCAAACTCTTCACTACAACTTTGAGCCAAACAACATTTACAAAATTAACTCTTTTGTAAACCTAGGACTAACTCTAATCCCTTTGTAGCAACCTAGTCTCTAGCTAATTGCGACAAGCTTCAAGTTAACTCTAACCTGAACAGTGTGTACCTATTACAATTACTTCTAAGAAAGCTGAAAAGATACAATATTAAATCAGATACTACAACCAACTAGAATCAATAAACAAACAGATGGAACTGGTTCTTCTAGCTGGTCAGTAGCCTTTGTGTCGCACAAGGATTTTTCTTGCAAAATATCTCTGGGAATTTTGCTTTCAATTCTTGTTTCACTTTTGCCTTTGTGCGATACCTTTTCAGTAGGAATACTTCAACATTATATAGCGCCAGTAGTTGAGATGTTCTTGTTTAGTTCTAATGCAACTCTGACATGGTGGAAGAGTTTGTATTAAACTCAACTTCCTTCCTTTGTTACTATCCTTGCTGATTTCAAACTCTAACCTCTTATCAATTTGCAACCTTTTCGCTTTAGGAGACAACTTCTTAGTTCCCAGATAATTCACATAACTTGTTATCTCCTACGCATGGACTCTTTACGTGCCAATGAGTCTGTTTCACTATGATAGCCTGATGGACCTGGTTCAACTTGGTAGACATTTGTCAATCTTCAAATCCATGCAGTGACTTGGGTCAACAACCCTATTTTAAGCATTAATAAATCATTAATTTCTTAAAACCCCAACAATCCCCCACATGAATGGGGAATGGCTATATTACGGAAGTATGCATGAAAATCTGTGTGATTCGCAAGCAAGGATTAATTGCATCTGGATAAGTAGGTTTCCCTTTGAACTTTCCGTAGTGAACTTATGTCGGATATACTCGATCAATCGGTAGATTTGAAATTTTTGAACCTTCGAACTTTGGTGTATACCTAGACAACCACAAGTCACACAACCAACTCTTACCGCCTTTGGTTTTCATTGTTGTGTTCGTTTCAGCCATAAACACAACCTGGTTTCATAATTGCATAGAGAACTAGCCTTGCAAAATTTCTCCTTGAAGCGGCTAACACTTCACACTTACATAGGTGATTCCTAAACGTGTCATCCCGTAGATACACTATTTGATATACCCCGTATCAAATTTAGAAATCATTAAAAAGCCTTAAATGCTTTATCCTTGATACTGAACATTGTCTCATCACGAGAATGGACCAAAAGTTTAGTTGACATTGTTGAACCGTCACTAATGACTTTGTTTGATCTCCTTGAACCTAGATCTTGGGATCTCCAGTCTTCTAGGTAGAGTTACCGCCACTATGGCTTGTTCTCAGCCATAGTCCCATTCCCCTTGATGATTTCTCAACTACCTCTCTAGTTAGGCCTTTTGTAAGTGGATCCGACACATTATCACTTGACTTTACATAGTCAATCGTGATAATTCCTCTAGAGAGTAATTGCCTAACGGTTTTATGTCTTCGTCGTATATGACGAGATTTACCGTTATACATAATGCTCACAGCCCTTCCAATTGCCACTTGACTATCACAATGTATTCATATTGGTGCCAACGGTTTGGGCCAAAATGGAATATCTTCCAAGAAATTCCGAAGCCATTCAACTTCTTCACCGGCTTTATCTAAGGCTATGAACTCAGCCTCCATTTTAGAGCGGTCAATACAAGTTTGTTTGGACGACTTCCAAGATACCGCTCCTCCACCAATAGTGAATACATATCCACTTGTGGACTTGGAATCAGTTGATCCGGTGATCCAATTTGCATCACAATATCCGTCAATGACCGCATGATATTTACTATAGTGTAAAGCAAAGTCCTGGGTATGTACTAAATACCCCAAAACTCGTTTCATGGCCATCCAATGAGATTGACATGGATTGCTCGTATAACGAATCAATTTACTTATAACACAAGCTATATCTGGCCATGTATAATTCATGATGTACATTAAGCAACCCAACACTCGAGCATAATACAATTGTGATATGCTTTGGCCTTTGTTCTTTGCCAATGCAAGATTCACGTCAATTGGAGTCTTTGCAACTTTAAAGCCCAAGTGCTTGAATTTTTCAAGTATTGTCTTAATATAATGAGATTGTGACAATGCCAGACCTTGAGAAGTTTTATGGATCTTAATTCCCAGAATTAAATCAGCAACTCCCAAGTCTTTCATATCAAACTTTCCAGTTAGCATGCGCTTAGTCGCATTTATGATGGCAATGTCATTACTCATTATCAGCATATCATCCACATATAAGCAAACAATCACTATGTGATTTGGAACATTTTTAATGTACACACATTTATCACATTCATTTATTTTAAAACCATTTGACAACATTGTTTGGTCAAATTCCGCATGCCATTGTTTGGGCGCTTGTTTTAGTCCGTAAAGGGATTTAACAAGTCTACACACCTTCTTTTCTTTACCTGATACCACAAACCCTTCAGGTTATTCCATGTAGATTTCTTCCTCCAACTCTCCATTTAAGAAGGTCGTCTTAACATCCATTTGATGAATTTCAAGACCATAAACAGCAACTAATGCTACAAATGTTCTTATGGACGTAATTCTTGTAACTGGAGAGTATGTATCAAAATAGTCAAGACATTCTCGTTGTCTATACCCTTTGACCACAAGTCTTGCCTTAAATTTGTCAATAGTGTCATCATCTTTCATTTTCCTCTAAAATATCCATTTAGAACCCAACGGTTTATTTCCAGGAAGAAGATCAACCAATTCCCATGTATGATTGTTCAATATGGATTCTATTTCACTATTAACTGCCTCTTTCCAAAAGAATGATTCCGAAGAAGACATAGCTTCTTTAAATGTTTGAGGCTCATTTTCCAATAAGAAAGTCACAAAATGTGGTCCAAATGAAGTAGACGTTCTTTGACGTTTACTACGTCTTGGATCCTCTTGATTAAATATACTTCCTTTTGTTTCTTCCCGAGGTCGTTTAGATCCTTCACCAATCGACTCACATTCCTTTTTATACAGATATATATTTTCAAAGAACTCAGCATTATCTGATTCTATAATCGTATTATTATGAATGTCGGAATTTTATGATTTATGAACCAGAAACCGATATGCTTTACTATTAGTTGCATATCCTATGAAAACACAATCAACGGTTTTCGGTCCTATTTTTACCCTTTTGGGTTTAGGAACTTGCACTTTTTCCAAACACCCCCACACTTTAAAATAATTCAAGCTGGGCTTCCTTCCTTTCCATTTTTCACATGGAATGGATTGTGTTTTGCTATGGGCACTCGATTTAATATTCGATTAGCCGTAAGAATGGCTCCCCCCTACAAGTTCTGTGGAAAACTAGAACTTATCAACAATGCGTTCATCATCTCCTTTAATGTACGATTCTTTCTTTCTGCAATCCCATCGGATTGGGGCGTGTAAGGGGGCCGTTGTTTGATGAATAATTTCATATTCTAAACATGTTTCTTCATAAGGAGATTCATATTCACCACCCCTATCACTTCTTATCATTTTTATTTTCTTGTTAAGTTGTGTTTCAACTTCACTTTTGTATTGCTTGAATGCGTCTATTGCTTCATCTTTACTATTAAGTAAGTAACATAGAAATATCGAGTACTATCGTCAATAAAAGTTATGAAATACTTCTTTCCACCGTGAGATGGTATTGACTTCATGTCATAGATATCTGTGTGAATTAAGTCTAAAGGATTTGAATTCCTTTCAACTGACTTATAAGGATGTTTAACATACTTACTTTCCACACATACTTGACATTTTGATTTTGTCACATTCAAGCTTAGGCAATACTTCCAAATTAATCATTTTCCGCAAGGTTTTATAATTTACATGACCTAAACGTACATGCCATAATTCATTTGACTCAAGTAAGTAAGACGAAGCTGAAATTTTATTATTACTTTCAACAACCACTATATTAAGTTTGAAAAGGCCCTCGGTAAGGTAACCTTTTCCTACAAACATCTCGTTCTTACTTATTACAACCTTATCGGATACAAATACACATTTAAAGCCATTCTTAACAAGAAGTCCAGTAGAGACTAAATTCTTCCTAATCTCGGGAACATGAAGGACGTTATTCAAAGTCATCACTCTGCCGGAAGTCATTTTGAGAAATATCTTCCCACATCCTTCAATCCTGGCCTTTGAAGCATTTTCCATAGAAATCGTCTCATCGAGTCCAACAGGAGCATAAATAGAAAAAGCTTGTCTAACAGCACAAACATGGCGAGTGGCTCCAGAATCAAACCACCACTCTCTAGGATTTCCCACCAAGTTGCATTCAGTAAGCATGGCACACAAATCATCAACATCATCATGCTTTTCAACCATGTTTGCTTGACCCCTCTTCTTGTCTTTCTTCGGAGCACGACACTCCGTAGATTTGTGTCCGGTTTTCCCACAGTTGTAGCAGTTTCCACTGAACCGCTTCTTGCTTGGGTTGTATTTTGGTCCAGAAGCCTTCTTCCTCTTTTTATTATCTTCAACAATATTTGCTCCCATTATTGTTGAATTACCACGACCTCTCCTTTCAGCAGCTTTATTGTCCTCTTCGATTCTCAACCGAACAATGAGATCTTCAAGGGACATCTCCTTGCGTTTGTGTTTCAAATAATTTTTGAAGTCCTTCCACAACGGAGGCAACTTCTCAATCATTGCTTCTACTTGGAATGCTTCATTGATGACAAGACATTCAATGAAAATTCTATTAGTAAACATAATAAAATTAATACTTCCAATATTAGTATTAATTCTACTTATACCTTAAGCAAGGAGATCGTGAATAATCACTTGCGATTCCTCGACTTGGGTAATAACAGACTTGCTATCTACCATCTTGTCCAAAAACTTTGCAGCAACGAACTTCTTCAACCAGGGAACTTCAGTTTTGTATTTCTTTTCAAACGCACTCCACAGTTCTTTTGATGTTTCCACGCCACTGTAGACGTTATATAAAGCATCCTCCAGCCCGCTTAGAATATAGTTCTTGCACAAAAAATCTGAATGCTTCCACTTCAATCACGAGAAAATGTCCAGTCTCTGGAGTTTCATCGGACAACACAGGAACATCTTCCTTGATGAACTTCTGGAGACTTAGAGTAGTCAAGTAGAAGAACATCTTTTGCTGCCAGCGCTTGAAATCAAGCCCGGAAAATTTTCCGGGTTTCTCAACCGGTGCCAATGCTGCCGGTGTTGTTCGGCTCGTTGAGGCATTGGAAGTTACCATCGGAACAGCTTGATTTCCGTTGTCATTCGTCATTTCTGTAAATGAATGACACAAACTTTAAAATCACGTAGATTTTAATCTCCAAAAACCACACCGGTTTTTCTCTCCAGAAGCAGTGAATATAAAACAAATACAGAAAATATCTTAAATTCCTTAAGCTTGTTAGTAATCTGTATTTGTAAAACAATTCTGGAGAAAATAAAATAACATAAACAGAAATGTAATGAAATAACAAAACCAATTCGAGCCCACTGAATTCACAGTGTTTCCTTAAGGAATTTAATCCCCTCCTAGTACCTAAGGTTATGAATTATTTTCTCCCAGGATAGAACGAATTACACACTGGTGTAGTGGTACTTCAAACCCCAGTGTTTCATCGAAGTCAAAGTTCGGTAGCAAATCACACTTACTGTTGCTTTCTTTGAAGTTAAAAGTATGCAAAAAGAAAGAGGAGAATTCAGAAATTAGTATGTAAAATCTGAGAGAATGGATTTAATATTAATATTTATTTTAATATTAATATTTTGTTATTAAAATAAATATTTAATAACATTTCTGTTAATCTTTACTATGAACAAATAAATTTGGTCCAAAAATTAATCAATCGATCATTTGACCGAATCCGAATCCGAATCCGAGGTCGGGGCCGAGCGACGACGACGACGACGACGCGAGGCTTGCCTTTTTCTCAACTCTTTAAGAGCTAGAAGAAGAGCAATTGCGTATATACCCATCAAAAACCTTTTCCTCTTCCCATGTGGGACAATCAAGGAAGGAAACTCGAATATAACTCAAATATTTCATTTTCCCCTCCATTTCCCCTTTACCCTATTCTAAGCATTAATAAATCATTAATTGCTTAAAACCCCAACAATCTCCCACATGAATCGGCACAATATGGGCATCTGAGATGGTCAGTCAGACAATTTTTTGGGTTGTATTTGTTTACTTTCAGTACGAATACCAACTTTGCATGGATTCTTGAAAGAAGTTATCCACGTAGACCATGGAAATAAATTGAAAAAGAACAAAAAATAGAGAAATCCTTTTAGAAAATTTGATGTTCTTTAAAAATTAAGACTATACTTAGACATCATCACCCGTGAATTCCTGGCTTCGTACTCTTTTTATTTTAGGACCAGTCAAATATATTTTATCTTTTTATTTCTTTAGTGAAATAAATTGTGCATTAATTTGATTTTCAATATATATATATATATTGTCACGACCCAATTTTTCCTCCGTTAGGTATCGTGACAGCACCTAGTCTTAAGGATTAGGTAAGCCTATTATTAATAAATCATCAATTAAAATATAAGAATTATTTAAGTGCTTTTTGAAATAAATCTCTACACATTACACATCTTCCCAAAACCCGGTAAATACAAGTCATAAGCTCTACAAAAGTTTACACTATAACTCCTAAATATCACTGTTCAGTAATAAGTACAACAGTGTATGAACAAAATAAGACGGTGACTCCGAAACCCGCGAACGCTGGAGCGGTATTACCTTAAGTCTCCACAATAGAAACCGTGTTGCTAACTATCGAACGGCCGGCTATGCAAAACCTGGTATCTGCACAAAAATGTGCAGAAGTGTAGTATGAGCATGCCACAACGGTGCCCAATAAGTATCAAGACTAACCTCGGTGAAGTAGTGACGAGGACTAGTCGAGACACCCACTGGTCTAATAAACTGAACAAGTATAAATATAGGAATAACAGAAAAGACGATATACACATAAAGGCTACAAAATATAGCTAACAATACAGTAAATTCTATAAGGAAGGAAAAACAAGTATCAACAGGAAACATGAAGTAGCACAAAAAGGGTGAATAGAACTCAAACAAAATCTAGAATGTAAATATACAACATGCGCAAGTAATGACTCAACAACTTCAACCACTTCTACATCAAGTTCGTCATCATTTCCATGAGGTTTCAAACCTCGGACAAATCACCACTCACGGATCCCAATAGCTGAATTCTAACATTGGTATCTTGTGCCCTCATTTCAGGTAATAACTGCACAGATGCCTCACGTCTCAATTGGGGCCATTTACACACATATGGTAAGTACAATAGGGATATCTATATTCGACAACAACATGGAAACCTTAACCCAATAGAAGTGCTGAACTAAGTGTATGCTTGTGCAGGTGTCCTAACATAATTTAACAACCAATGAGCATAAGGAGGTAGAAAGGTGCAACACGTACAACGTCTTCTCACAAACTTTCAAACAAATAAACTCACACAAAAATTGCACGATTACACAATATCAACAATAAAGAATGCCCCCAGGCCAACACTACTATCACAAACAATCCCTGACATAGCCCACCTTGTCTCGCCACGTGTGCAGTAGTAAAGTATATGCCCGCCTTGTTTCGCCACACGTGCATAATCATATTCCCACCTTGTCTCACCACATGCGAAACCCTCAATTTCATATCCCGCCTTATCACGCCACATGTGCAATATCAATAATAAACACGTCACGACAGAAACCTCGTGCAAATCGCCATACCAATAACTGCAAGGCAGAAACCTCGCGTATCACCACAGCAAGTACAACAACAACAATGACAATAGTTCAAGATACAATACATCAACTTAAGAACCTTCGATCACAAGATAGGCAAACTAGTTCACAAGAAATAAACACAATAAAGAATGCTAGGCATTTTACGAACATCTCAACAAGGAAGGAAATAACACGTAACAGTCGTACCTAAATACAAGGGTTGGCAACAAGAAACTAACACGAATCCAATAACTCTATGTACGGGTAAGTCAACTAAGGTATAGTCTATACAAACTTCCTTTAAGGTCGACAGTCTCGAGGGTGTTTCAACAATTCCACTTAAGGACAAGCAACATGAAAATAATCATAACTTCAACTGAGACCAAGCAATTATAGGATGAGATAAAGATAGTTACAATTAGAGATAAGAAGTTAAGAAGACATAGCATGACAGTAAAAAGGAGTAACAATCCTCAGATAGGTCAATTAGGAGTCAAATAGACAATATGAGTAAATCCAAAAGTAAGAAAATCTACGTTTAAGCAGGTAAAGATGAAGCTAGAATTTAGGAAATTCAAACATGCCATGAACAATTCATACTCAGAGAATATAAGTACCTAAGATTCCTAAAGGGCCAACTTTCCGCAAATAAGTCCGAGCACGCACTCGTCACCTCGCGTACATGGACTACAATAAACACAGAAGACTCAAATCCTAAAAGGAAATTCCCCCACACAAGGTTAGGTAAGATACTTACCTCAAAGACGACAACCCAGTACTCTAAAATGGACTTTTCGGGTGAAAAGGCCTCCGGACGGCTCAAATCCAACTAGAACAACTTCAAAATACACATAAAACTTATAAGGAACTATTCCGGATAATAAAGTTTCGGTCTTTACAAAAATCTAAAAATCGACCCAAAAGTCGACCCCCAGGCTCGCACCTCGGAACCTGATAAATTTTATAAAATCCGAACACCCATTCCAACATGAGTTCAACCATACCAAATTTACTCAAATCCGATACAAAAATCTCGATCAAAACCCCAAAATCCGGCCTAAGAATTCTCAAATCTTCCCCAATTTTCCACTCTATATCACTAATTTAATGTTGAAATTAAAGATATAATCATGAGAATTAACCAAAACTAGGTAAGAATCACTTACCCCAAACACCCACGCAAGAATCTCTCCAAAAATTGCCTTCTATCGAGCTCCGAATTATATTTTGTGATATGAACTCAAAACCCTCATTATTGAACTTTAAAATCTGCCCAGGTGTTCCTTCTTCGCGTTCGCGGCCAACCCACCACGTTCGCGATGAACAAAAATCTCAAAAGCGATTTCCATACTCTTCTCAAACAACCTCTAGTATAATGGACATAACTTTTGGTACAAAACTCCAAATGATAAATAGTTTAATATTTTGAAACATACACACCAAGATCTACAACTTTCATGTTTTGATCATCTTCCAATTCCTAATAGATTCTGAGATATAAGCTGCCAAAGTCAGCCCTGCGCAACACAAATTTCTTCCTCATCTTCCCGGACAGTCTGTAGTGTACCAGCCATAACATTGTTTACATAAATCCAAATGCTAAATGGTTTACTTTTCTGGAAAATAGACTCAAATAGATACAACTTTTGTTTTTGGATCATCTTCAAATTACTTATAGATTGTGAGATATGAGCCTCCAAATTCAGACGTGAGATTTTCTTCTTCGCGAAGGTGAGGCTCTCTCCGCGAACGCAAAGAACAAAGTCCCTGAAGTCAAATCCTACTTCGTGAACGCGAGAGGATCCTCGCGAACGCGAAGAACAACATCAGACACCAGCATCAGCTATTGCAAAACAACTCGAAATGATCCAAAACCACCCCGAAACACACCTGAGACCCCCCGGGCCCCGTCCAATCATAAAAACTAGTCATATATCCTAACAAGGACTCGCTCGAGGTGTCGAATCACATTAAACAACGCTGAAACGACGAATCAAACCATGAATCGAACTTATGAACTTTCAAATCTTCAAACTTCTAAACTCGTGCCGAAACTTATCAATTCAACTCGGAATGACGCAAAATTTTGCAGACAAGTCTCAATTGACATCCCGGAGTTGCTCCAACTCTCGGAATCGCATTCCGACCCCGATATCCCAAAAAGTCAACTGTGGTCAAACTTCTCCATTTTCCAAACTTCAAATTTTCCAAATTTCGCCGAATTACCTCAAATTACTCTACGGACCTCCAAATCCAATTCCGAATGCGTGCCTAAGTCTAAAATCACCATATGAAGCTGTTGAAATTACACAAAACTCATTCTGGATCCGTTTACACAAAAGTCAAACCTCGGGTCAAATCTCACCGCTTAAGCTTCCAAAATTGAAATCCCTATTCCAATTTGACTCCGGATCATCGGGTAACTGAATCTAACCATGCACGCATGTCGATATACACAATGTGAAGTTGTTCAAGAGTTTACGCCACTGAACGGAGCTTAAATTCTCAAAACGACCGGTCGGATCGTTACATTCTCCCACTCTAAACAAACGTCCATTCTCGAACGTGCCAAGATTCGCCTCGAAGTCTTCAAATCACTGAATGCACACTTCCAACATACACCACCGAGTGATCCCGCATCACCCCCAATCTACATATTCCTGATGACACAACCTCCAATACAATTTAGCCTTCCTACCACCACCGATAAGCCTCATACCTCAATTTCTCACCTTCTAAATCCATATCCGGCATCACCCTCGACCAACTGCATCAACTCATGACTACACCCACAAGGTATGACCATACAATATAACACATCACACATAGGCCCATAATAACACTTCTGATCACAATAGTTGCCTGAAATCAACTCAACACTGGCAATTAGCCTTGTATCTGAAAGAACTTTGTCTCAACCTCCCATAACACTGATAATGATGCAAGAAACACGAAGATCTCATAATTAGACACCCGAACCACGAAAGCCACAATTAACACCACCGGGCACACACCCCGCAAGCTAAAACTGAAGAAGCACATAACGAAAATGACTGAATATGAAAAAGAGAACACACAAGGAACCTATCAACCAAGCCCGACAAACACTACTCTCCATCAACACTGACCCACAATTGATATACAAGAAAAAATGAAAGCATATAAGCAAATCATAAGTATCCAATCCTGATAAAATTTCCACCGCGGTACTCAGCCCGGTCAAAACATATCGAATCACAAAAGATCACGAGGGTCTCTCCCTCAGCTCTAAATCACATACCCATTATATATCATACCAACTGAAATCTACCACTAACTCAGCTCTGCAAATATAATCATAATGCTCACTTAACTCACATCTCGATAGAGTATCAAATCACCGCTCGTAACCAAAATACTTAAGAAAAATCACATTAAGCCTACCATGATGATAACAAGGATTCACTTATAGTCTCACCACTCTCAATGATGAATGAAAACAACGATATACACTAGCTACCACTTATAGAATCTCTAAATAGGAGCAAACGCGAAAATAAAGTGCAAAACATGAAACTCACTCATGACGAAACAATAAATGAGGAAACTCGTCCCGACCATCAGAGCTATAATAATATACAAATGGTTCCCCTATGTAACAATCAAACTGTACCTGTATGATGACATCTGGCACAACGGCCTCCAACCTACTATATGAAACACATCAGCGGGTCGTGCCTCCCTCTCTTGGGCGCCCTCTACTCACCTGAATACCCAGTTGTGACACACCTGTCTGAATCCTAGGATAACTTCTTACCCTATGACTGGTATCTCTACACTCCAAACAACCTCTCTACTGACGTGGTTATGGAAACTATGCAATACGAGTACTCTAAGACCCTTGAGTACCTGGAATCCCATGCGAAGCCGATAATGCAAACTGAACTGGCTGACCCACAAAACCTCTACCGTGTCGTACCCTGCCTCCATAATAAGGACCAGTAGATCTCTCCGGCCTATAAGGCCTCCTCACCTCTCTTCCCTCTCTCTCTAATCTCGTATGTCCTCCCTATCAGAGCCTCGCTTGACATTTTCTATATAGCCTCGCCAGACGCCTCTCTCATGATCCAGCATGCTCTCAAATCTGTGAGCAATACCTATCACCTGCTGAAATGGAACATCTGACTCTCACTCCCGAGCCATGGTGAACTGAATATCACGCCTAAGCCCCTCAGTGAATCTACGAACACGCTCTCTAACTGTAGAGACCAATGTAGGTGCATGTCTGGCCAAGTCATTGAACCTGACGGCATACTTTGATACTGACATAGTGCCCTGGCGCAGCTGCTCAAACTCCGCGCGCCATGCATCTCAGAGGGACTGAGGTACAAACTCCCTCAAGAACATCTCTGAAAACTGACCCCATGTAAGTGAAGCTGACTCGGCCGGGCTACTCAACTCATATGCCCGCCACCACTGATAAGTTGCTCCCCTGAACTGAAATGTGACAAAAGCAACCCCGCTTGTCTCCACAATACCCATAGTACGAAGAATGCTATGAAACTCCTATAGGAAGCCCTGGGAATCATTTGTCGCCAGTCCACTGAAGATAGGATGGTGGTACTTCATGTACCTCTCAAGTCTAAGTTGTTCTTCCTACGATGCTGCTGCCCTAACAACAGGCTGAAGTGGGTCCCCAGGCTGTGCTGCCATGACACCTAGAACCTGAACAACATGATCTCGCTGCTCTGCAGTGTAGGCGGCGGGAGCCTGAACTCCTCCCCTGATATGTGGAGTAGCTGGTGCACCTGGAATCAATCCCGCCTGAGTTAACGTGCCAATTATACTTAGAAACTCTGCCAAGGCCTCCTGAAGTACGGAGGTAACAACAGGCGTCTCGAGTGCCTGCCCCCCCCCCCCCAACTGGAACTCTGGGCGGCCCCCTCCCGGCCGCATTT
>ML294907.1:14981-27580 GCA_005239495.1 Nicotiana undulata | reverse complement strand
CCCCCCCCCCCCCCAACTGGAACTACTGGCGGCTCCTCTACGGCTGAATTGGTAGGTGTCCTAAATGTGGCACGTGCCCTTCGTCGACCTCTGCCTCTGCCACTAGCGACATCTGTCTCGGGGGTAACATCATTAGGAACCATAGATCAAGTCCTCACCATTTGTGAGAGAATGGAACGATCAATTTCAGCTTCAAGATCAAGAAACTCGCACGATAGGAATGAAGGAAATGAAGATATCCTAACAGTTTCGTAGCCTCTCCAAGATAAGTACAGACGTCTCTGTACCGATCCGCAAGACTCTACTAAACTCGCTTATGACTCGTAACACCTATGAACCTAGAGCTCTGATACCAACTTGTCACGACCCAATTTTCCCTCGGTTGGGTATCGTGATGGCACCTAGTCTTAAGGACTAGGTAAGCTTATTATTAACAAATCATCAATTATAATACAAGAATTATTTAAGTGCTTATTGAAATAAATCTCTACACTTTACACATCTTCCAAAAACCCGGTAAATACAAGTCATAAGCTCTACAGAAGTTTACACTATAACTCCTAAATACCACTATTCAGAAATAAGTACAACTGTGTATGATCAAAATAAGACTGTGAATCCGAAACCCGCGAACGCTGGAGCGGTATTACCTTAAGTCTCGACAATAGCAACTGCACTGCTAACTATCGATCGGCCGGCTATGCAAAACCTGGGATCCGAAAAAAAATGTGCAAAAATGTAGTATGAGCACACCACAGCGGTGCCCAGTAAGTATCAAGACTAACCTCGGTGAAGTAGTGACGAGGACTAGTCGAGACACCCACTGGTCTAATAAACTGAACAAGTATAAATATAGGAATAACGGAAAAGACGATATACACATAAAGGCTACAAAATATAGCTAACAATACAGTAAATTCTATAAGGAAGGAAAAACAACAAGTATCAGCGGGATACATGAAATAGCACAAAAAGGGTGAATAGAACTCAAACAAAATCTAGAATGTAAATATACAACATGCGCAAGTAATGAATCAACAACTTCAACCACTTATACATCAAGTTCGTCATCATTTCTATGAGGATCCAAACCTCGGACAAATCACCACTCACGGATCCCAATAGCTGAATTCTAACATTGGCATCTTGTGCCCTCATTTCAGGTAATAACTGCATAGACGCCTCACGTCTCAATTGGGGTCATTTCCACACATATGGTAAGTAAAACAGGGGTATCTATATTCGACAACAACAAGGAAACCTTAACCCAATAGAAGTGTTGAACTAAGTGTATGCTTGTGCAGGTGTCCTAACATAATTTAACAACCAATGAGCATAAGGAGATAGAAAGGTGCAACACGTACAACGTCTTCTCACAACCTTTCAGGAAAAAAAACTCATACAGAAAGTGAAACATTACACAATATAAACAACAAAGAATGCCCCCAGGCCAACACTACTATCAAAAACAATCCCTAACATAGCCCACCTTGTCTCGCCACGTATGCAGTAGTAAAGTATATGCCCGCCTTGTTTTGCCACACGTGCATAATCATGTTCTCGCCTTGTCTCGCCACATGTGCAACCCTCAATTGCATATCCCGCCTTATCACGCCACATGTGCAATATCAATAATAAACACGGCACGACAGAAGCCCTATGCAAATCCCCATACCAACAACCGCACGACAGAAATATCGCGCATCACCATAGCAAGTACAACAAAAACAATGACAATAGTTCAAGATACAATACATCAACTAAAGAACCTTCAATCACAAGATAGGAAAACTAGTTCACAAGAAATAAACACAATAAAGAATGCTAGGCATTTTACGAACAACTCAACAAGGAAGGAAATAACATGTAACAGTCGTACCTAAATACACGGGTTGGCAACAAGAAACTAACACGGATCCGATAACTCTATGTACGGGTAAGTCAACTAAGGTATAGTCTATCCAAACTTCCTTTAAGTTAGGCAGTCTCGGGGGTGTTTCAACAATTCCACTTAAGGACAAGCAACATGAAAATAATCATAACTTCAGTTCAGACCAAACAATTATAGGATGAGATAAAGATAGTTACAATTAGAGATAAGTAGTTAAGAAGACATAGCATGACAGTAAAAAGGAGTAACAATCTTCAAATAGGTCAATTAGGAGTTGTTGACCCAAGTCACTGCATGGTTTTGAAGATTGACAAATGTCTACCAAGTTGAACCAGGTCCATCAGGGCAAACATAGTTGAACAGTCCCATTGGCACATGAACCGTCTATGTACAGGAGATAAACGTGATTGTGAATTATCCATGAACCAAGAGGTTGTCTCCTAATGCGAAAAGGTTGAAAATTGATAAGAGGTTAGAGTTCGAGTTCAGCAAGGACAATAACAAAGGGAAAAAGTTGAGATAAAAACAAACTCTTCCACCAAGGAAGAGTTGCATTAGAATTGAACAACATATCTCAACGACTGACTCTATAAAGAGTTGAAGTATTGCTGCTGAATTCTGATCGCACAAAGGAAGAAGTGAAACAATAATTGAAAGCAAAATTCCCAGAGCTATTTTGCAAGCAGAATCCTTGTGCGACACAAAGGCTACTGACCAGCTAGAAGAACCAGTTCCATGTGTTTGTCTTTCGAGTCTAATTGGTTGTAGTAGGTGATTTAATATTGTATCTTTCAGCTTTATTAGAAGCAATTGTAATAGGTACACATTGTTCAAGTTAGAGTTAACTTGAAGCTTGTCGCAATTAGCTAGAAGCTAGGTTGCTACAAAGGGATTAGAGTTAAACCTAGGTTTACAAAAGAGTTTATTTTGTAAATGTTGTTTGGCTCAGAGTATAGTGAAGAGTTTGGGAAAATCCTACTTAGGAGTAGGTCGTGGTTTTTTTCACCTTTTGAGCAAGGTGTTGTCCACGTAAAAATATCTGTGTTTTTACTTTAGTGCATTTATTATTCCGCAACAGTAGAAGTTGGAACACCAAGAAGAACCAGATTCTTCTATTAAGACAGCACTCGAAAAATTGGACATCACACAAATCACCCCCCCCCCCCAATCTTGTGTGGTATTGAAGTATAAAACAACAATTGGTATTAGAGAAGGTTATCCTTGAAAAGGCTAACACCTTGGAAAAGATCAAAATGAGTGCACCACCTGGAAACTGGGAGGGTCAATCAACTGCAAGGCCACCACTCTTCAATGGCTAGTATTACTCTTGGTGGAAGAACAGGATGAAGGACCACCTGATTGGAGAAGACTATAAACTCTGGGACATAGTCACTGATGGTCCTCTAGCTACCATGAAGAAGACTACTGAAGGTGTAGATGTACCAAAGACTAGAGTTGACTGCACTGCTGAGGATCTGAAGAAATGGGAGAAGAATGCAAAGGCCAAAAAATATCTAGTGTGTGGACTAGGTCCAGACGAGTATAGCAGAATCCAAAGTTGCACCACTGCCAAAGAAATCTGGGATACCTTGCAAGTTGCCCATGAACGTACACCTCAGGTAAAAAGATCAAGAGGTACTCTACTATACTCTCAGTATGAAAACTTCACTAAAAAAGATGGTGAGACAATCCAAGAGATGTACACAAGGTTCACAACCTTGGCAAATGAACGTAAGTCTCTTGGTAGAGTCATTCTTGAAGAAGACAGGGTAGAAAAAATCCAGACAAGGGTCCTGCCAATTTCCTGGGAAAGCAAAATCACTGTTATCTAGGAATCCAAGAATATGGCAACCCTCAGATTGGACTAGCTAATTGGAAACCTTACTGCCTATGAACTCAGAAGGCAGACAATGAAGATGGATGGTCCAAAGAAGGAGAGGAGTCTAGCACTGAGAATCACTAAGGGAGAAGATCTTGAGGAAGATGAGATGGCCATGATTACCAAAGAATTCAGAAACCTTCTCATAAAGAAGAAGGGCATCTCTAGAGGAGGAAAATACAACAAAGCGAAAGCTTATGAAAGGCCAACCAATGACGGATGCTACAAGTGTGGAAAGACTGACCACCTTATCAAGAACTGTCCTCAGTGGGAAGAGGAATGGAAAAATGAGAGATATGAAAGGAGGAACTGGTCCAACCCAAGAAAACCACAACAAAAGTTATGGTTGCTGCTTGGGGGGAAAGTTCAGATGAAGAATCAGAAGATGGTGAGACTGAAGATCAGGCGCTCATGGAAATTGGAGAATATGATGAGGAATCACATGAAGAACCAGAGGTAAGTATCTCCCATCTTAAAAACAAAATAAAGTTCCTATCTAAAGAAAAATTCCCTGAGTTGCTACTTGATTTCATGGATGATTTTGAAGAAACAACCAAAGAGAAGGATCAACTTTCTAAAGAATGTGCAATGCTAAAAGCAAAATGCATGAACATGGAAATCAGAGTAAGTGAATCTGAAAAGAAAAACACTGTCTTGTTGAACCAGGTTCATCCACTTGAAACTGAGATTCTAGAACTAAAATCTGAAAACTTAAAACTGAAGCTAGGATCCAGTAAAAAGGTTGTTGATCATTCTCATATCATGTTAGAAGAAAATATGGGAAAACTAAAAGATAAGATGTATGACAAGGATGAACAGATAAGAACACTTAAAGAAGAACTTGGCAAAGTCAAACATGAATTAGATCAAACTTGTAAATGGAATAAATCCTCTGATGCCTTGATATGGCTTCAAGAGAATCATAGTAGACCCCGGAGAGGGCTTGGCTTTAGGAGTCAATTTCCCAAGTGGGATCCCCAAAGCAAGTATCTCACTCTTCCTGAGAATAAAATCTACACCCATTGTGGTAAGACTGGCCACTACAAAATTGAATGTACTGCAAAAGAGCAGGCCAGTCGAAGAAATGAGAATTTCGTTAAAAAGAAAAACTGGCTACCAAATTGGGCCAGAAAAAGATTGATTCATACATTCTCTCATAGAAAAGGACCCAAATTAGTTTGGGTTCTTAAAACTAACCCCTGATTTCTTTTTGTAGATCCAAGTGAGAGGAAGCACCCAAATTTGGTATATGGATAGTGGCTGCTCAAACCATATGACAGGGAACAAGGAACAGTTCCTTTCACTTGAAAGCCTCAAAGGAGGAAATGTCTCCTTTGGAAATGGAAAGAAAGGTGAAATTATTGGGGTTAGCAAGGTAGGTAAGGATGACACACGTTCCATCGAACATGTGTACCTGATAGATGGCTTGAAATATAGCCTGATCAGTGTGTCACAATTGTGTGACAGAGGTAACCTTGTCGCTTTCACTTCCACAAAATGTTTTGTGATCAACCTGTTTATTGACAAGATTGTTTTGCGGGGAAAGAGAATGAATAATATCTATGTCATAGACTTGTCCACACTGTCTGAAAATGAACTCACTTGCTTAAGTGTGTTGGACAGTGATCCCATCCTGTGGCACAAAAGACTTGGTCATGCAAGTCTAAATCAACTAAACAAACTAGTCTCTAAAGACTTAGAGGTAGGGATTCCTAACATTAAGTTCAAGGAAGACAAAGTTTGTGAGGCATGTGCAAGGGGAAGCAGGTAAGATCTTCTTTCAAAAGTAAGAAAATGGTCAGTACCACCAGGACGTTGGAACTGGTTCATATGGACCTATGTGGTTCCTATGAGAACTATGAGCAGAGGTGGTAAGAAATATGTAATGGTGCTAGTTGATGACTACTCAAGGTTCACTTGGACCTTGTTTCTGACATCTAAGGATGAAGCATTTGATATGTTAACCTCATTTGGTAAGAAAACTCAAAATCAGTTAGGAAATCAACTAGCATCAATAAGATCTAATCATGGTACTGAATTTGAGAATGCAAAGTTTGCTGAGTTCTGTGACGAACATGGTACCAATCACAACTTTTCTACCCCTAGAACCCCAAAATGGGGTTGTTGAAAGAAAGAATAGAACTCTTGAAGACATGGCAAGAACCATGCTTCTTTCTAGCAAACTACCCCACAGCTTCTGTGTAGAAGCAATAAACATTGCATGCTACATAATAAATAGATGCATGACCAGGCCTCTAGTAGAGAAAACTCCTTATGAATTACTTAAAGGGAGAAAGCCCAACATATCCCACCTTAGGGATTTCGGATGCAATTCCTTTGTGCACAATAATGGCAAAGATTCCTTAGGTAAATTGGATCCCAGAAGTGATGAGGGAGTATTCTTGGGATATTCATTATAAAGTGTACAATAAAAGAACTATGTGTGTAGAAAAGAGTATGCATGTTGTCTTTGATGAAACTAACACTCTTTCTGAGAGACAGAAACCAGAAGACGAGGATCTTTGACTGGTGAGAAGCAGTGAACACATTGAAGCAAATATGGAAGATGGAACAGGTGATGGACCAGGTCCAACTACCCCAAGCAACATGAAAGGGGGAACTCAACATGTGCACCCTGGCCCTAATCCTGTTCCACAACAACAAGACACCATGTAACTATCTAGAAGTGAACAGTTGGTTCTCAAACCACACAGATACCAGAGTTCTCACCCTCTTGAGAACATCATAATAGATTTGACATTCTGAATCAAAACAAGATCCTCCTTGAAAAATCTATGTGCGTTTGATGCCTTTCTATCCTTTATTGAACCAAAGAACATTGGTGAAGCCCTACAGGATGCTGACTGGGTAAATGCCATGCAATAAGAGCTGAATAAATTTGAAAGAAGTCAAGTATGGAACTTAGTACCCAGACCACTAGACAAATCAGTGATTGGCACAAAGTGGGTCTTCAGGAACAAGCTCGATGAGGATGGAAATATTACAAGAAACAAGGCTAGACTGGTTGTTCAAGGATACAGTCAAGAAGAGGGAATTGATTATGATGAGACCTTTTCCCCTGTGGCAAGACTGGAGGCAATCAGACTTCTTATAGCACTTGCTGCACACATGGAATTCACTCTCCATCAGATGGATGTTAAGAATGCCTTTCTCAATGGCTATCTGAAGGAAGATGTATTTGTCAAACAGCCTCCAGGTTTTGAAAGCAAGAAGTCACCTGACCACGTATACAAACTTGACAAGGCTCTCTATGGTCTCAAACAAGCACCTAGATCATGGTATGAGCGGCTATCTAAATTCCTGGTAGAACACGGGTACAAACGAGGCAAAATTGACAGCACCTTGTTCTTAAAGGAAAAGGGTAAAGAGCTCCTGGTTGTGCAAATATATGTGGATGATATCATATTTGGGGCAACTTCTGAAAAATTGAGTAAGGAATTTGCTATACTTATGGGGAGTGAGTTTGAGATGAGTATGATGGGTGAGCTAAACTTCTTCTTAGGCTTGCAAATCAAGCAAAACTCAAATGGAACAATGATCCATCAACAAAAGTATGTGAAAGAATTGCTCAAGAAATTTAAAATGGAAGACTCAAAGGAAATAGACACCCCCATAGCCACAACTACAAAATTGGATGTGGATGAACCTGGTTCATCCGTTGATCAGAAGCTATACAGAGGGATGATTGGGTCTCTATTATATCTCACTGCCATTAGACCTGATATTGCGTTCAGTGTAGGACTGTGCGCTAGGTTTCAGGAAAATCCAAAGGAGTCCCACCTAACTGCAGTGAAGAGAATTTTGAGATATCTGAAAGGCACCACTGATTTGTGCCTTTGGTATCCTAAAGGTAGTAATTTCGACCTTGTAGGATATGCTAATGCTGATTATGAAGGTTTCTTGGTTGACAGGAAAAGTACTTCAGGCATGGCTCACTTTTTGGGATCCTGCTTTGTGTCTTGGGCCACCAAGAAACAAAATTCAGTAGCTTTGTCTACTACTGAGGCTGAGTATGTGGTTGCAGCCTCATGCTGTGCTCAGTTGCTATGGATCAAGCAACAACTCATGGACTTTGGTATAGAGGTTTGATGCATTCCTATTTTCTCTAACAACACTAGTGCAATTAGTATGACAAAGAACCCGATTCATCATAAAAGAACTAAGCACATAGATGTTAGACACCATTTCCTAAGGGATAACTATGAAAAAGGAATGATCTCAATCGAATTTTGTGCTACTGACCAACAAATTGCAGATATATTTACTAAAGCACTGAGTAGGGAGCATTTTGAGAGAAACCGGCTTGAATTAGGGATGATTAAGATCACCTAATTGAAAAACAAAAATGAAAAAAAGTTTTTCTTTTTGCTAGAAACACTAACATAGATAATCAACAAGACTAATCATTGCTCAGTATCATGACTTTACTGCCATACTCTCTTGCCATATATTAATATGATTCCCTGGTTGCTAATGATATTTTTCTATCTTTGTAAATTGAGGCAAATTAAAGACTTTAAAACGATGAACCTGGTTCATCGCTGCTGGTTCATCTGACTGACAAGGTACGTGCTCATCTCCATACACTTATTGAATTAATTACAGTAGCAGGACTTTATCTATAATTGGTTCATTTCAAACTCTTTGTACTTATCCCAAAATGAACCAGTTTCAAGAAGTCCCATCGCTACTTAATTAGCCTAGATTTAGGGGATTCTTAATTGTCTAATCAATGACACTCCTACGTCGATTAGACTCCCTTTTGATTAAATGTTCTGCCCGTTGTATTATTCATAGCCGCATCTTATAAAAGGGTCATCATTACCTCCCTTCTTCATAACATAACAAGTAGAACCAAGTTCTTCATTACTCTAAAATCAAAACTGATCAAATCTTCGTATCTCCCTAAAATGTTCATAACAATTTCTTCACCACCCCCTGCCTCTTCTTCCTCTTCATCGTCCATACGTGATTACGATGGAGGAGGTGAAGACTCTGAGTCTAATTCCCCATCAGTATATAGTTCACAATCTCCAGTCAGATCTCCAACCCCTGAAAACCCTCCAGTGCTTGAACCCACACCTAACCCTACTCCAGCCCCTAGGGCACGAAGAGTGAAAGTTCTTGCCAGAAAATCTGTTGCTTCTGGCTCTCGTGCAAAATTCTGGAAGGAAATTCTTAAAGCTAGCGAGGTTCCTGAGTCCTTCAAATCCGCTAATGAGGATGAAGCACCAGGTTCATCCAGTTCTGAGAAAGGTAATCTTGAAGTTGATTCTGAAACTACTACTACTGAAAATATGTTTGTGTTGGTTGGGTCAGTTGTTGATGTTGAAGTGCCGGATAGGCAAAGAAAATTGGGGAAAGATAAAATTCTTGAGAGATAGGGAGGTTTTGTAAGGGGATCTGGGGAGAATGATACCACTTTGGCAATTTGTGGTCCCGTTCCTGAGATTGTTGAAGAAGGTGTCAAAAATTTAGGCGGAAGCAGTGTTGCTGGGGAAGCAGCAGCAAGTCTAGAGAGCTTACAAAAATCAGCAGATGAACCTGGTTCATCTATCAAGGAGACACTGGTTGAGATGCTGAGGAAGCTGGGAGAGTCTTATTACCCCAAAAAGAAGAGAACTCAAAAGTTCAAGAAAGTCACTACCCAGTTCCTCCAAAGAAAAGGAAAGCTCCTGTATTTGTTGATGCTCCTGCCCCAAAAGTTCGTGCTACACGAAGTGCTATTCGACAAGGTGAAGAAGAGTTACAAAGGGCTCCGAGAGAGAGCAAGAAAAGGAAAGCTTCAAAGGGAAAGGCAAAGGTAGAATATCCTACTAAGGCTGTTATTGTTGATGATGATACGATGGACCTGGTCCATCATGAGGAGCAGCCTGCTCCAGTTGTGGTTGAGACACCCAAACCCAAGAAGGCTAAGGCTTCTTTAAAGAAGTCAGCTGATGTGTCCGCCACACCCTCAAGCACTGCTAAAAGGTCCAGGTCCAAGGCCAAGAAAGTGAAGGTTGTTGAAGAAGAAAAAGAAAAATAATGGAGTGGAGGAGAGGAGGAGATGTTTGGTGAGCAATCAGACAAACTCACCTTGTTTGGCAAGCGTAAAATTCTTAAGGGAAAGCTGGTGAGAGATCTGGAAGAATCCGGAATGATCTTTTTGATGGATGCGCTGGATGTACAAGGGTCGAAGGACATGGTCCTTCCCCTGGAAGGAAGGCTGGCAAGGAACGAACTTGTGGAGTTTATGGCCAATGCAAGTGTCAAGAATGGCAGGGTGACCTCCACAGTCAAAGGAATTCAGATCACTTTTGATGCAAAGGAACTGGGAGAGATTCTGAATATACCTGCTGAGAGCTACGATGATTACACTAGGCAAAAATGGCCTAGTCTTGATAGAATGGCCTCAGCTCTCAACATCACCAGATTCTTTTGTGAAAATGAGGAGGAATCTGAGCACATGTCAGTGTTCAAAAGTGAAATGAAGCCCCAGAACAAGCTGTTCTTTGAATTTGTGATCAAATTCCTGCTCCCAAGACAAGAGAGAAGGCACATCGCAAGCTATATAGACTTAAAGCTTATGGAATGATTGTATAGGGGTAAGGAGATTTACTGGCCAACTTTAATCATTCAGCTCTTGGACATAGTTGTAAATGGAACCAAAGCACACGTTATTCCGTATGGCTTTATTCTGACGGTTGTGCTTGCCCACTTTGAGGTTCCTGTGAAGAAAGTTGATGTGGTTAATGCTAAGGATTATTTTGGGAAGAACACTTTGCTGACATGTGATTATCTTGTCAATGTTCCTGAGGATGAACCTGGTTTATCTAGGAAGCAACCAGTCAATAACAAAGTCAGGTCATTGGTGCAGGAAGGAGAGATAAAGGATGCAGAGATCCTTAGATTGAAATCTCGCCTTAATGAGGTTGAAGCTGAGCGGGATGCTCTCAGAGTTGAACTAGCCAAGGAGAAAGAGAAAAACGAAGGTGTTCTTCAACAAATGCTTTCTCTCCTTCAAGCCAAGAACCCAACCTCATATGCTCCTACCCAACCTTGGGATGTCCAGAGCCACCAAAACCCCCTCATTGCCCAGTTCGGGATTTGTTCTGTTTTTGTTTTTCTTATGTTTCGCTCATGGTTATGACTTTTTTAGTTATTTTTGTGTATGGAGTTTGATTACTGACTAATCAATGAATTCTGCTTCTGTTAGTTATTGACTTTTTCTCAGTTTCTTACATAACTTACATTTATTAGTTTCTTTTTATGATTAAATCATGTTTGCACCTGCAGTTGCCTCAATGGCCATGAGTTATTGTTAACAAACTCAGGTAAGTTTATCATTTTGCAACTTTTCGATGATGCCAAAAGGGGGAAGAAATGTGCTTTTTTCAAATTTCAAAACCTAATGAACCTGGTCTCTCTATGATAAATGCTTAAAACCATACAAAGTGTTTGAAGTGTATACAGGGTTAAGCACGGAGTTCGTCATCATCAAAAAGGGGGAATTTGTTGACCCAAGTCACAATATGGTTTTGAAGATTGACAAGTGTATATGGGATTCTTAACTGTCTAATCAATGACACTCCTACGTTGATTAGACTCCCTTTTGAAATGAATGAGAAAAAGGAAGGTGTTCTTCAACAAATGCTTTCTCTCCTTCAAGCCAAGAACCGAACCTCATATGCTCCTACCCAACCTTGGGATGTCCAGAGCCACCAAAACCCCCTCATTGCCCAGTTCGGGATTTGTTCTGTTTCTGTTTTTGTTATGTTTCGCTCATGGTTATGACTTTTTTAGTTATTTTTGTGTATGGAGTTTGATTACTGACTAATCAATGAATTCTGCTTCTGTTAGTTATTGACTTTTTCTCAGTTTCTTACATAGCTTACATTTATTAGTTTCTTTTGATGATTAAATCATGTTTGCACCTGCAGTTGCCTCAATGGACATGAGTAATTTTTAACACTCTGGTAAGTTTATCATTTTGCAACTTTTCGATGATGCCAAAAGGGGGAAGAAATGTGCTTTTTTCAAATTTCAAAACCTAATGAACCTGGTCTCTCTATGATAAATGCTTAAAATCATACAAAGTGTTTGAAGTGTATACAGGGTTAAGCACGGAGTTTGTCATCATCAAAAAGGGGGAATTTGTTGACCCAAGTCACTACATGGTTTTGAAGATTGACAAATGTCTACCCAGTTGAACCAGGTCCATCAGAGCAAACATACTTGAACAGTCCCATTGGCACATGAACCGTCTATGTACATGAGATAAGCGTGATTGTGAATTTTCCATGAACCAAAAGGTTGTCTCCTAATGCGAAAAGGTTGCAAATTGATAAGAAGTTAGAGTTCGAGTTCAGCAAGGACGGTAACAAAGGGAAGAAGTTGAGATAAACACAAACACTTCCACTAAGGAAGAGTTGCATTAGAATTGAACAACATATCTCAACGACTGACTCTATAAAGAGTTGAAGCATTGCTGCTGAATTCTGATCGCACAAAGGCATAAGTGAAACAAGAATTGAAAGCAAAATTCCCAGAGCTATTTTGCAAGCAGAATCCTTGTGCGACACAAAGGCTACTGACCAGCTAGAAGAACCAGTTCCATCTGTTTGTCTTTCGAGTCTAGTTGGTTGTAGTAGGTGATTTAATATTGTATCTTTCAGCTTTATTAGAAGCAATTGTAATAGGTACACATTGTTCAAGTTAGAGTTAACTTGAAGCTTGTCGCAATTAGCTCGAAGCTAGGTTGCTACAAAAGGATTAGAGTTAGTCATAGGTTTACAAAAGAGTTTATTTTGTAAATGTTGTTTGGCT
>ML294907.1:0-14696 GCA_005239495.1 Nicotiana undulata | reverse complement strand
ACACCACCCAAATCCCCCCCCCCCCCCCTCTTATGTGGTATTGAAGTAAAAAATAACAGGAGTCAAATAGGCAATAGGAGTAAATTCAAAAGTAAGAAAATCTACATTTAAGCAGGTAAAGATGAAGCTAGATTTAGGAAATTCAATCATGCCAAGAACAATTCATACTTAGAGAATATAAGGACCTAAGATTCCTAAAGGGACAACTTTCCGCAAATAAGTCTGAGCATGCACTCGTCACCTCGCGTACACGGACTACAATCAACACAGAAGACTCAAATCCTAAAGGGAAATTCCCCCACACAAGGTTAGGCAAGATACTTACCTCAAAGACGACAACCCGATACTCTAAAATGGACTTCTCGGGTGAAAAGGCTTCCGGACAGCTCAAATCCAACTAGAACAACTTCAAAATACACATAAAACTTATAAGGAACTATTTCGGATAATAAAGTTTCGGTCTTTACAAAAATCTAAAAATCGACTCAAAAGTCGACCCCCGGGCTCGCACCTCGGAACCTGACAAATTTTATAAAATCCGAACACCCATTCCAAAATGAGTTCAACCATACCAAATTTACTCAAATCTGATACCAAAATCTTGATCAAAACCCCAAAATCCGGCCTAAGAACTTTTGTCAAATCTTCCCCAATTTTCCACTCTATATCACTAATTTAATGATGAAATTAAAGACATAATCATGAGAATTAACCAAAACTAGGTAAGAATCACTTACCCCAAACACCCACGCAAGAATCTCTCCAAAAATCGACTTCTACCGAGCTCAATTAAATTTTGTTATATGAACTCAAAACCCTCATTATTGAACATTAAAATCTGCCCAGGTGTTCCTTGTTCGCATTCGCGATGAAAAAAAATCTCAAAAGCGATTTTCATACTATTCTCAGACAGTCTCTAGTATAATGGATATAACGTTTTGTACAAAACTCCAAATGACAAATGGTTTAATATTTTGAAAAATATACACCAAGTATACAACTTTCATGTTTTGATCATCTTCCAATTCCTAATAGATTTTGAGATATAAGCTGCCAAAGTCAGCCCTGTGCAACACAAATTTCTTCCTCATTTTCGCAGACAGTATGTAGTGTACCAGCCATAACGTTTTTTACACAAATTCAAATGCTAAATGGTTTACTTTTCTGAAAACTAGACTCAAATAGATACAACTTTCATTTTTGGATCATCTTCAAATTACTTATAGATATTGAGATATGAGCCTCCAAATTCAGATGTGAGATTTTCTTCTTCGCAAAGGCGAGGCTCTCTCCGCGAACGCGAACATCAAAGTCCCTGAAGTCAAATCCTTCTTCGTGAACGCGAGAGGATCCTCGCGAACGCGAAGAACAACATCATACACTAGCATCAGCTATTGCAAAATAGCCTGTGATGACCCAAAAGGTCATCCCATGTATTTCTAGCTAAATCTATGTTTGAAGTCATGAGAACCTCCTTCTATCTCACTTCAATTTGTGTGCGCATCCCGGGCGTGTAGCCGCGAAGCCGTTATGTGAAAAACTGATGAAATGATGTTTTGTGTTGATATTTGAGTAAAGTTGACTTTGGTCAACATTTTTTTGTAAACGGACCCGGACCAATGATTTGACGGTCCCGGAGGGTCCGTAGGAAAATATGGGACTTGAGCGTGTGCCCGGAATCGAATTCCGAGGTCCTAAGTTTGAGAAATGAATTTTTAAAGAAAATTGTTTTCTTAAAAATATAAAGGTTTTTGAAAAAAATGAAATTTGATGTGAAACCTGGGGTATCGAGCCCGTATTATGGTTCCGGGGCCCGGTACAGGTTCAATATGATTTATACGTGTTATCTGTGAAGTTTGGTAATAAACGGACTTCGTTTGACGTAATTCGGATAAAAAATGCTAAATTTAGAAGTTTTGGAAGCTTTGAAATATTTCATTGATTTTTAGGTTTAATTCGATGTTTATGATGTTATTTTGTTGATTTGATCACACGAATAAGTCCCTAGGATGTTTTGAGGTTGTGTGCATATTTGGTTGTGAGCCCCGAGGGCTCGGTGAGTTTCGGATAGGTGACGGGGTGATTTCTAGGCTAAAAATCTGGTGTTTAATTGCTGTGCTGGTGTCCAGGAAAATTACCCTATGCGAACGCACTCAAGGGAGTGCGAACACACATGCTTGTGTGGGGTCTGGGGGTCAGGGTAGTCCTAAGCTTACGCGAACGCACCCATAAGGATGCGAACGCGGAAGGTAATCTAGTAACTGCTATGCAAACGCACAGCATAACAGGGGATCTGGGGGTTGGGTACCTTTTACCCTGTGCGAACGCGGCCCCACAACTGCGAACGCATAGGTCTGTGTAACCAACCCTCCGCGAACGCGGCCTGGGGCCTGCGAACGCGGAGAAGAAATTCGTCCAGCTATTTTAAATGTCCAAAAACAGAACCAATACGGGATTTTGCCATTTTTCACAACCTTCTTCTTCTCCACACCTCCTTGGGCGAATTTTGAAGAACTCCCTCACCATAACCTCTCGGGTATGTAATCCTAACCTCGTTTTTTCCATTTCCATCAACATCTATTAGATTATAGGCCTAAAAACATGGGATTTAAGGTAGAAAATTAGGGATTTGGGTAGAACTAGAGCTTTTTGATTATTTGGAAATTTGACCTCGTTTTGGGGTCGAATTTCAAAACAAATTATATATTCAGGCTCGTGGGGGTATTTAAGGTTTCTTATTGTTGATTTTTCTGTCAATTATTGTTTTATGATATTTATGCACGAGGGGACATTCCGTGCCGTGTTATTGATATTTATGCACGAGGGGACATTCCGTGTCGTGTTAATGATATTTATGCACGAGGGGACATTCCATGTTGTGTTGTTGATTATTTATGCACGAGGGGACATTCCGTTCCGTGTTATTGATATTTATGCACGAGGGGACATTCCGTGTCGTGTTACTGATATTTATGCACGAGGGGACATTCCGTGTCGTATTTTGTGATACTATAGCACAAGGGGACATGTTGTGCCGTTTCTGTTTATGTATTTGTTCAGAGTTGTTAATTCTTGCTGCTATTTAATTATTTCAATTGTGGTCTTGTCCCGTCTTTTCAGTAGTTGTTACCCCTATCTCCCTCGCATGTTTTCCCGGTTTTGTACTTAACTGTTTACTTTCTGTTATTATTCCTGCTATATATAATAGAACTGCACAGGTATTTGTTATTTGTCGTGTCTTAGCCTTGTCTCTACTTCGCCGAGGTTAGGCTCGGCACTTACTCAGTACATGGGGTCGGTTGTACTGATGCTACACCTGCACTTCTTTATGTTGTGCAGATCACGGTACCGGACCTTGTGGACACTGATCGAGGGAGTATCCTTCAGTCCACCGGAGACACTGAGGTAGTCCTGCAGGCGTCCGCAGGCCTTGGCGTCACCCACTATCTCATTTCTTTTCTTTCTGTCTTTCCTTTGTATTTCTGAGACAGTTGTATTGTTTATTCAGACTTTGTTTTTAGCATTCTTAGACAGTCCGTGGATTTGTGATACCAGTTCTGGGGTTTTACTAAGGATTTTGTATTATCAAATACTTACGTTGTTGTATTTCATAGCTTCCGTACTCTTATTTAAACTTGTTCTCGTTTATTGCTTTCCTTTAAATGCCTAATAATAAGGAAATAAGTTATATTAACCGGAATGTTGGCTTGTCTAGCGGGTTCAATGTTAGACGCCATCACGGTCCCGACGGTGGGATTTCGGGTCGTACACAGCCCGAAATGATCCAAAACCACCCCGAAACACACTTGAGGTCCCCCGGGGCCCGTCCAGTCACACAAACCAGTCATATTTCCTAACATGGACTCGCTCGAGGTCTCGAATCACATTAAACAACGCCGAAACGACGAATCAAACCATGAATCGAACTTATGAACTTTCAAATCTTCAAACCTCTAAACTCGTGCCGAAACTTATCAATTTAACATGGAAATGACGCCAAATTTTGCAGACAAGTCCCAATTGACATCCCGGAATTGCTCCAACTCTCGGAATCTCATTCCGGCCCCGATATCCCAAAAAGTCAACTGTGGTCAAATTTCTCCATTTTCCAACTTTCGCCAAATTACCTCAAATTACTCTACGGACCTCAAATTCCAATTCCGGATGCGCGCCTAAGTCCAAAATCACCATATGAAGCTGTTGGTATTACCCAAAACTCATTCCGGAGCCGTTTACATAAAAGTCAAACCTTGGGTCAAATCTCACCGCTTAAGCTTCCAAAATTAAAATCTCTCTTCCAATTCGACTCCGGATCATCCGGTAATTGAATCCAACCATGCACGCAGGTCGATATACATAATGTGAAGTTGTTCAAGACCTTATGCCACCGAACGGAGCTTAAATTTTCAAAACGGTCGGTCGGGTCGTTATATATATATATATATATATAGCATTTTTTCGTTTAGTATTTTCATAACTTTATATATCAACTATGGCTATTAATAGTTCCCTAATATGATAGTAGAATATTTTGATTCAGACAAAAGTTAATCAAGGTAAAAATACTAATAATTTAATATTTATGTCCTTTTGAATATCATCAATTTAATCGTATAAATTGTTATCATTCTACGTGTATAGAACGAATGACTTAGCCCTCGGTCTATTAGTGAACTGTTCAAAGCTTTCTCTTACCTTTCTATTGAAAAATTAAATGTGGATTTTCAGTCGCAAAATTCAAATTCAAAAATTTCACCCAATTGAGCACGTCTAGCATATTTTTTCACAGTAGCAGGATCACTATAACTGACGCCGTTGAGTTCACCGCCGGTTCTGGCCGGGCTTTCCTGAGGTATCTAATAACCTTGCTTCTGCTCGCCGCTGGCGCACCTCTCCTAACTTATTTTCCAATAATTTCTTCAATTAACAAAACGAAAGAGAATAAATAAGATTCTCTTAGCTCATTCGGAAGGATACAAGAAAATATCATGAAATAATTTTTCAATATCAAATACGTGCCAAGTACCAAAATTGCATTTGATATGTAGACAAAAAATAAGATAGAGAAATCTATTTAGAAAAATTGATGTTCTTTAAAAACAAAAACTACATCGTCACCCGTGAATTACTTTCTTTATATTCTTTTCATTTTAGGACATGTCCAATATTTTATATCTTTTTATTTATTTATAGTTAAATATATATGTATATATATATAATTAGCGTTTTTCGTTTAGTATCTTCATAACTTTCTATGTCAACAATGGCTATTAATAGTTCCCTAATATGAAGTAGAATATATTTTGATTTAGACAAACGTTAATAAAGTTATAAGTATTAATATCATCAATTTTATCGTATAAATTGTTCACACCATTTTACATGTATAAAATAAGGAGAATTAACCTTGCGAAACAATTTAATTTACAAGAAAAATCATGAAATAAATTTGTCAATATCGAATATGTGCCAAGTAGCAAAATGCAACATTTGACTATGTAGAAATAATAACGAGATTTGCTAAAAATTGCCCTTAAGCCTTACAACTAAAACTTCATTACAAGTAGCTACAGAATGATAGTAATATTTCTAACAGGTAAATACTTATAGTTGATGGAACGAGGTGTTCAGTCGTGCTATTTGGTGTTGCTTTACCAAAACATTATTCTGACATTTTGTGGTATTATTTAATCCTTTGCATTCTTTTATCACTAGGGCTGACAAGAGAAGTGCAGGAATAAAAGTGAGTGTGGCGCGTTGTTCCTGAAAGTTACTACATAAATCTCTATGTTTTATTTAGATAATACATTTGACTATAAACATGCCAAGAATAATCTAACTGGCGAATTAAAAATAAATTGTACGAGAAAAGTGTTGTCACTACCCGAAATTCCACCTTCAGGCCGTGATGGCGTCTAACGTTGAACCCGCTAGACAAGCCAACGTTTGAATTAAATTGACTTATTAACAATTAAATAACCAAAAATAACTAGAACAATTATAATAAAAATGCGGAAGTAATACAAAATTCAAGAATTCAATAGAAGTCCCGTAATAATTTTACTTAAGTACAACCCCAGAAACCAGCGCCACAATCTCACGAACATTCTAAGAGTTTACTAAATACAATGGTCTGAAATAAGTAGATACAACTGTCTTGAAACTACTGAAATAAGACCGAAAATGAGAAAAAAAAGGGTAAGAGGTGATGCCAAAGCCTGCGGACGTCTGCATGACTACCACGGTGCCGTCGTGGACTGAAGGATACTCCCTCGCTCAGTGTCCACTAGGTCCGGCGCTGTAATCTGCACATCATAGAGAAGTGCAGGTGTAGCATCAGTACAACCGACCCCATGTACTGAGTAAGTGCCGAGCCTAACCTCGGCGAAGTAGTGACGAGGCTAGGACACGACAACAAATAACACATGTGCAGTTCAATAATATAACAGGAAGTAATGACAGGAAATAAAAAGTAATACAGCTACGGGAGAGAACATGATGGGGATAAAGGGGCCACAACTGCTAAAACAACAGAACAAGATAATAATTGAAATGTAGAAATAACAGCAGGAATTTAATAGCTCAGAACAAGTAAATAAACAGAAAAAGGCACGGCATGTCCCCTTGTGCCTAACCTCACAATCACTCGGCACGGAATGTCCCCTCGTGCATAACCTCACAGTCACTCGGCACGGAATGTCCCCTCGTGCATAAATAATAATCACTTGGCACGGAATGTCCCCTCGTGTAATAATAGATAATCACTCGGCACAGAATGTTCAATAGTGCAAAACCTCACAATCACTCGGCACGGAATGTCCCCTCGTGCATAACATAAATAAAAGCAACAATTAGACAAGAAAATACAACAATAGAAAACCTCAAATACACAGAAATATTCAACAGAGATTCTATCATCCCGGCAAGGGACTCAACTATAACAAATCTCACTCAGAGGTATAACTCACAATAAAATCCTCAATCGAACCAATAATCAAATAACTTTCCACATCATGAAATACTCTCAATATATCACCTCGAGAATGATAAGAAATCCGTAACACAGAGAATATCAAAGAACACAATGAAAATTATCAAGTTCGACTCGAGGGCATGCTTGACCACAACATATAGGTACCCGTCACCTCACCTATACGTTGGAAATGGATTAACGCATAGCAAATACGACTCTATACCTATTCCCTCAGGCTAAGGTTAGGTCAAACACTTAACTCGGCTCCAAGAATGCAAATCAAGCCTCTAACACTGCTTTTCCTCTCGAATCCGACTCCGAAACAATGGTATCTATACATAATCGACTCAATAATATCAATAATTATTCAACAATTCAATTCCAAAGCCTAATTATAGATTTCCCAACATTCTTCCAAAAGTTCCAAAATTCGACCCTAGGTCCGCTTGGTCCAAACACGAGGTTCGGACCAAAATCCGATCACTCATTCCCCCACGAGCCCGAATATACAATTTGTTTTGAAATCCGACCCCAAAACGAGGTTGAATTCCCAAAAATTCAAAAAGCCCTAACTCTACTCAAATCCCCAATTTCTACCATTTAATTCCAGGATTTTAGGCCTAGAATCTAATAATTGTTGATGAAAATGGAGTTAAGATCACTTACCTATGAAGCTATGGTGGAAGAGGTGCTCCAAAATCGCCTAAGAGTGTTGGGGAAGATGAAGTTTTGAGAAAAATGGGTTAAGTCCCGCAACTATTTTGTTTTTGACACTTGAAATAACTGGGCGAAAATGACATATGCGATCGCGGAAAAAGGGCTGCGATCGCATAAAGGACTGCCTATTAAGCTTCGCCATCGCGGACCTTCTATTGTGATCGCAAAGAATTCCCTAGCCCCAACATTGTGATCGCGGAGGTACACGTGCGGTCGCATAGAGCAACAGACCAGACCCCCTCCCCCCAGCTCTCCTAACTTTGTGCCATCGCAGACCCACCCTTGTGATCGCATAGAGTAACTAATCCCCCCCTACGCAATGTTATGCGATCGTATAGTATTAAATCCCAAACACAAGAAAACAGCATAAGACATCAGATTTTTCACTAGTTTAGCACCCCGACACCTACCCGAAACTCGCCCGAGCCCTCGGGGCTCAAAGCCAAATATACACACGACCTCATAAACCTCCTACGGACTTATTCGAGCAATCAAAACACCGAAATAACATTGTAAACATCGAATTAAACCTCAAAATCCATAGAAAATTCTCAAAACTTCATATCTTTCAAATTCTCCATTTTTAGTCCGAATCACGTCAAACTACGTCCGTTTGTTACCAAATTTCACAGATAGCACATAATAAACATATTGAACCTGTTCCGGACTCCGGAATCACAATACGGGCCTGATAACACAGGCTTCACATAGATTCTCATTTTCAAAAACCTTTATATTTTTTAGAAAACAATTTTCTTTAAAAATTCATTTCTCGGACTTGGGACCTCGGAATTCGATTCCGGGCATACGCCCAAGTCCCATATTTTCCTACGGACCCTCCGGGACCGTCACATCACGGGTCCGGGTCCTTTTACCAAAAATATTGACCAAAGTCAACTTTGTTCAATTAATTATCATAAATTCAACATTTATTCAATTTTTCACATAAAGGCTTCCCGGCTACGCGCCCGGGCTGCGCACGCACATCGAAGTGAGATAAATGGAGGCTTTTAGGACCTCGGAACACAGATTAAGTTAAAATTATACGGGATGACCTTTTGGGTCATCACAAGTGCTATGACTTTGAAAATAGACAAAATTTCCAGCTCCAATGGCAAGAAAAAGTTAATAATAATAAATGGGTTCTACTATCGTAATTTTACTTATTCTCTTTTTATCTATTAATTACTTTATTTGAATTTCTGGTGAAGTTCAATATTTATGAATGATAGGGTATAATATTTCCTTAACGTGAAACAAATATTTGTTCTTGGGTTTATATTATTAATTTTATACATTGTGCATAAATGAATGCAAATAAGCATTAATCCATTATCAGTTTTTTCACTTTGTTTTGTTCATCGTTTGTTCTTTTTCTTTTTTTACAAATAAAGAGAATACCCAATTATTTTCTTTTCAAATAATTAAAACATTCAACAAAATCTTAACTTGACTCATAAAATTATCTTTGTTTGTTGATTCAATTCATATTATTTCAATTTTATTAAAATAATTGATATGTGCGTAAATCTATTCAAAAGAAACAACATGTTTAAATGATATTGATGTGTATTAAATAAAGTAATCCACGTGTTGCACGTGTAGAAGAACTAATATATATATATATATATATATATATATATATATATATATATTATAAAGGCATGAATATAATGTTGATTGATCAAAATGTCCTTAAAATATTAAATTATTTTTTAAAATATATTGGATAAAATATCATATTTATAACTTTCCAAATATTAAGGACTCCAAATTCAATAAAATTTTGTAGTCATGGAAACTTTTTACTACAATCTTTTAACCACTCAAATATACTCCCATAAAACGTGACTTCTGGGTCAACCTAGTCAAACGTGCAGTAATGGACGGGAAATCCTCTACAAAACGATGATAATAGCTTACAACAATAACAATAACAACAATAACAACAACAACAAATCTAGTGTGTTCTTAACAAATGGGGTCTGGGGAGGGTAGTCGGTACGCAGACCTTACCCCTACCTAATGCAGGTAGAGAGGTTGTTTCAAATAGGCCTTCGGCTCAGAAAGGGTAAGAAAAAGAGGAGGAAAGCAAGGAAGGAAGAAATAAGGAAGAGAAAAGAAAAATGGAATGATAAAGGATAAGTAGTACCATATAGTAGCAACAGGAAATACAATACTTGAGGTGAACACAACCACATAATGTAAAAAAAAATCTAATAATATGAAGGGACATGTGTGCCACTACGACTATCGGTGAACAGCTAAAAATTATCCACTAACATTCTACCTTAATCCTCGACCTCCACACCCTCCTATCAAGGGTCATGTACTCAATGAGCTGAAGCAACGCAATGTCCTGTCTAATCATCTATCCCCAGTACTTCTTAGACCTACCTCGACCTCTTCTCAAACTCTCCATGGACAACCTCTCACACCTCCTAACAAGAGCATCAATGCTTCTTCTCTTGATATGTCTGAACCATCTTAGCCTCGATTCCCGCATCTTGTCCTCCACGGAGGCTACTCCCCCTCTGTCCCGGATAGCTTCATTCTTAATCTTATCTCTCTTGGTACAACCACACATCTTCTCAATATCCTCATATCTGCTACTTTCATCTTCTGCACATGGGAGTTCTTGACTGGCCAACACTCAGCCCCATACAACATAAAAGGTCGAACCACCACTATATAAAACTTACCCTTAAGTCTAGGCGGAACATTCTTATCAGTTTGAAACCTTTAGACTCCAAGGTCTGTCTCCAAACCTCCAACTTCGCGTTAACTCTGCTTTGTGTCTCGTCAATCAACACTATATCATCGGCAAATAACATGCACCAAGTCACCTCCCCTTAGATGTGTCGCGACAATACATCTATCGCCAAGGCAAACCAAACTGTGAATCTCAGTTGTTGAAGAGGGTCTAGGCCAACTCTAAACTGCCTCAATCTTCTTCGAATCTACCTTGATCCCCTCATTGGACATCACGTGCCTCAAGAATGCCCCAGAATCGAGCCAAGACTCACACTTGAAGAATTTAGCATATAGCTTCTTTTCCATCAAGGTATGGAGTACAATCCTCAGATGCGGCTCATGCTCCTCCTAGCTGCGTGAGTACACCAATATGTCGTCAATAAATACTTTGAGGAATTAAGTCAAGATACAATTGGAATACACTATTCATCAAGTGCATAAATGCTACTGGGGCATTAGTTAGCCCAAATGACATCACAAGAAACTCGTAGTGACCATAGCGGGTCCTGAATGCCGTCTTCAAAATATCAAAATCCTGAATCTTCAATTGGCAATACCCAAACCTCAAATCACTATTAGAGAACACTCTAGCACCCAGAAGCTGGTCAAATAAGTCATCAATGTGCGATAGTGGATACTTGTTCTTTATTGTAGCTTTCTTCAACTGCATGTAATCAATAATTTCTATATATTGAAAATTACTTATTTTGAAACATATTCTATTTTAAATTAAAAAGTTACCAACACGTAATATAACTCCAAGCACGTGTTTACCATAAAAAAATATTAAACCTAAGATATAGCTATTTGCTCATTACTATTAGGTTATACGTCACTGGTTACATAGTTATAATCTATATCTATGTTATATTATATTAAAAAGTGAATCTATTTTTTGGATTTTATTTGCTTAAATTTGAAAAATATTAATAGATACTTTTGTATCTAACTTGTGGTCACTATTTTTAATGGTAAGATATAATACTATATGATAGAGTTCTCTAGAAAAACTTTAAACAATATTGAGAAATAATCACTTGTCACATTTAGTGTCACGACCCAAAACCACCAATTGGGTGTGATGGTACCTAACGCACTTGGTAGGCAAGCCGAACATAACAAGACGAAATATAAAAACAGAATTTAACAAATATTACTAGTCTAAGCTTCAATATAACATAATAATGCAAATACATGATAAATCCCTCAAAATTGGTAAATACAAAGTCATGAGCTCTAAACAGAAATACAAGTCCGAGGTGCTAAATAACCCCACAGTCTGAAATAAAGACAACAATACAAAATGAAAGAGACACTAGGGGAATTGATCCATATCCACATGCTGGATGGCATAGTCACGTGCAATAATCATAATCCGTCCGGTGTGGTCACATGCTCAATATCATAATTCGCCTGGCGTGGTCACAAGCTTTATATCACGGATCCGCCCTGTGTGATCACAAACTCAATATCACAATCCTCCCAGCGTGATCACATGCTCAATATCACAATTCGCCCGGCGTGATCACATGCTCAATATCACAATCCGCCCTACGTGGTCGCATACAAAATATCACAATCCGCCAAGCGTGGTCATAGGCACAATATCACAATTTTCCTGGCGTAGTCACATGCACAATATCACAATCTGTCCGGCGTGCTCATGGTCTACCAGTTCAATCCATATCACACATAAAGCAAATATGCAAGACTACATGTACATGATCAAAGAACATCAAATTTTATACTCCTGGACTAGTATAAATGACATGTTATGGTGTATGCATGTGAAAGTGATATCATAGCTCAAATTAGGTAAATACATCACAAAATAGCAACTATCAGGCTTAATAAGGAAATTAACCTCTATGAACCTCAAATATGGCTCAAATCGCTCACAACAGGGGTACAAATAAGAGATGGATCACATCTTGAAGCTTAACAGTCAATTGAAGGCATAGCATAGCCTAAGCACTACCCTTATCATGGATAATAACCCCGGTGCACGCACATGGACTTAGTCCCACCATGTGCGCCACCCATAGCATGTAACTATCACAAATAACTCAGGCAACTAGTACCTCAATCAAATTTAGGTAACACTTACCTCAAGAAAGCCAAATCAATCCTCTAACAAGCCCATAACACGTGTATGAACCTCCAAACGGCTCTAATATAGCCAAAATAACTTAATATCATCAATAAAAGTCATAGAAAACGATTCTAAATGATAAAACTAAGATCTTCAATCAACATCAAAAGGTCAAACCCTGACTCGCACCTCAGAACCGGACCAAACTCACAAATTCCAACACCATTCCGATACGAGTCCAAATATATGGTTTTCATCCAATTCCAACCTCAAATCGACCTTCAAATCACCAAATCTCACTCTCCAATAATATACTCCAAAACATCCCAAATCCCACCTTATATTCTCATATACTAGGTGTAATAATCAAATGGTAATCAAATACTAACACCATAATTAAGTAGAGATCACCTACCCCTTCAATTGTGATGAAAAGCCCTTCAAAAATCGCGTCCACTAGAGCGTAACAACTCCAAAATAAGAGAAAGACCAAATCCTTCAACACATGTATCTGTCCAGCAAACTACCATCTGCAGTCATAACATCGCACCTGCGGTACTACATTTGCGGTCAAAATCTCGCATCTACGAGATCCACTTAAATCCCGACCTACCATTTTCGCAGTTAACCTCCAAAACCTGTGCACCCACTCCTGCGATAAATCTTCTGCATCTGTGGTCCCTACTCCTCCAGCCCATTTTTCGCTTATGCGGCCCCTTCCTCGCAGAAGCGCATCCTCTTATGTGAAATTTTGTGTGCATCTGCGGACATCACCCTGCCAAGCAAAACTCGCACCTGCACTGCATCTGCGGCCAAGCCCCCCCCCCCCCCCCCCCCCCCCCAGATGCAAAATACCAGAATCCTTGAACCTTCAGCCACATAACCAAGTCCAATAATGGTCCGAACTCAATCCGAAACAAACTCGAGGCTTACGGGACCCCTTCCAATCACACCAACCAATCTAAAGCATAACACAAACTTACTCGAGGCCCCAAAACACATAAAACAATATCAGAACCACAAATCGCACCCCAGTTGAAGCATAATGAACTAATGAACTTTCAATTTCCAAAACTCATGCCGAACCATATCAAATCATCTCCGGTTGACCTCATATGTTGCATGAAACTACCAAATGACACAATAGACCTATTCCAACTCCTGGAACCTCAATCAAGCCTATCAACCTTCCAGACCTTTAACTTTCAAACTTTATTTAAAAGGTACCAAACAAACCTACAGACCTCAAAATCTACATCCATACATAAACATAAGTCCAAAGTCACCATACAAAGCTATTGGAACAATCAAAACTCCATTCCAAAGTTGTCTAGGAAAAAGTCGAACTCCGGTCAACTCTTACAACTTAAGCTTCTAACCTTTGGACTAAGTGTCCTAATTCACTCCACAACCTCCCCAAAACCAAGCAACCGCCCAGGCATGTCACATAACTACAAATAAACATATGTAAAGCATTAAATAAGGGATACAAGGCTAAAATACTCAAAACAACCGGCCAGACCGTTACATTCTTCCCCTCTTAAATAAACGTTTATCCTCGAACGGATCTAGAATCATACCTGGAGTATCAAAAGGTGAGGATGTCTTCACTGCATCTCCTGATCGGTCTTCCAAGTAGCCTCCTCGACTAATTACCTCTTCAATGAACCTTCACTAATGCTATATTCTTCGACCTCAACTTTGGAACATGCCGATCATAAATGGCCATCGGCTCCACATCATAAGTCAAATCTCTATCTAACTTTACCATGCTGAAGTCCAAAACATGTGACAGATCCCCATAATACATTTGGAGCATAGAAACATGAAACATTGGGTGAACACCTCATAAACTATGTGGCAAGGGAAGTCTGTAGGCCACTGCTGCAACTCTCTCAAGCACCTGAAAGGACCAATATACCGAGGAATCAACTTGTCCTTCTTTTCGAACCTCATCACACCTTGTCAAGACCCAAATTCCCACCCTTTGGGCCGTGACTGCGCCTAACGTTGAACCCGCTAGGCCAGCCAACGTATAACTTGCAATAGAAATTTAAAATCATTTAATATTGAACGAAACGATGGTTCGTCACTTTAAACAAATTCCTGTAAGCATTTTCTTAATACAGATAACGAAAACTTTAAGAATGCGAACATAAA
>ML294903.1:0-18547 GCA_005239495.1 Nicotiana undulata | reverse complement strand
AAACATGAACAGAAGTAACTAGAGACTCACGGGGCATATTCAGAAAATGAGAAAAATAGGATGAGACATAAGAGTACGTGGAACCAGGGTCAAATAAGCCAAAGCATCACTGTGACAAACTGAAATAGTACCGGTAATCACTACATCTGACGCCATAGCATCAGGCCTAGGCGGAAGTGCATAAATACGTGGCTGGCCTCCACCTGCTCGACCTCTCCCTCTAGGGCGGCCTCTAGCTTCCTAACCACCACCCCTAGCAGCCTGGGTAGGTGGTTAAATAACTGGGGTTGAAGCCGAGGGCTGAACCCTCTGCTGAGATGAACTACTAGCACGACGGGGACACTACCTCCACCCATGTCCGAACTCTCCATACTCATAACAATTACCTGAAGCCGGAGATGAAAACTGATGAGAACCTCTGTCACCCTGATAACCACCAGACGGAACATGCATAGAAGAGCCTTGATAAGATGATGCTCGGGCGGAGCTCTGAGCTGGAAGGGCACTAAAATATGAAGGTCCCTTACAAGCATTGCGGGGACCCTGCCCCGACGATACACCACTGTATGCTGGGCAAACTGACTGTGGAGGTCTAAATGAATGACTTCTGTTAGGCTGAAATTTCCCTCTAGAAGGGGCACCACTGAAATTTCCTGATCCCCGAGGCCTCTTGACCTCTCTTTCCTCACGATCCTGCCTACGAACCGACTCAATATCCCGAGAAATATCAACAATCTGCTCAAATGTGACTCCAGACACCCTCTCTCTGGTCATCAAAATCTGAAGCTGATACGAGAGACCATCTACAAACCTCCTAATCCTCTCCCTGTCAGTAGGGACAATCTCAGACGCATGTCTGGCTAACTCAGAAAACCTCATCTCGTACTGGGTGACTGATAATTCTCCCTGGCGCAGCTGCTCAAACTGCCTACGCTGCTCCTCTCTGTGGGACTGAGGAACATATTTCTCCAAAAAGATCGTGGAAAACTGCTGCCAGGTGAGAGGAGCTGAACCAACCGGCCTACGCCTCTCGAATGATTCCCACCAAGTAAAAACAGCACCCGCAAACTTAAATGTAACAAACGAAACCCCACTGGTCTCCAAAATACCCGCAGTACGTAGTATCCTCTGGCATTTATCAAGATAACCTTGGGCATCCTCACCCTCTGTGTCGCTGAAAGTCGGAGATTTAAGTCTGCTGAACCTCTCCAGCCTGCGCTGCTCATCCTCAGGCATAGCAGCGACCACAAAATCCTGAGCTGGAGCAACCGGCTGAACTGGGGCTGCTCCTGGTGCCTGAATACCCCGTACAACCTGGTCAGGTGTCTGGGCAGCTGGGGTCTGATTGCCTCCCCCGACCTGAGCTGCAGTGGCAGTGTTAGAGATAGCAAAAGCCTGAGCTAAACTGGAACACACCGTCAATATCTGAGCCAGGTTCTCCTGAAGACCCAGAATATCAATAGGCACTGCCGGTGCCTGAGCCTGTTCCGCTGGAGCACCATCGGTAGGAACCTGATCCTGAACGATAGGGGGATAATGTGGTACCACACCTGTTGCTGCCTAAGCTGGTCCCCTACCTCTACCTCGGCCTCGACCCCTTGTGAGTCTGGCTGGTGCCTGGTCACCCTGATCGGCATTGCGTGTCCTCACCATCTGTGAGAGAATGAAACAACGTAAGTTTAGATTGCGAGAATCAATAAATTGGCACGAAAGAGTTCAAGAAAATAGAGATGTTTCCTAAAAGTTCTGCAGCCTCTCGAAGATAAGTACAGACGTCTCCGTACCGATCCGCAAGACTCTACTAAACCTGCTCATGACCGTTGAGTCCTATGTTACCTAGTGCTCTGATACTAACTTGTCACGACCCCAAATCCTAACAGGACGTGATGGCACCTATCGTGGAACTCGGCTAGCCAACCATCACATTACTACGCTTCTGTTAAATTTTAATAGTTCACAATATAACAATAAGCAAGCAACCATAGCATCAAATAATATAATTAAGTCTTCACGTCCAAATAATAGTCTAACAACTCTCCCAAGAACTGGAGTCAATAGTCATGAGAATCTAAGAATAATTAAATCTAACTCTGCTAAAACTATAATATAAGTCTCTGAATCAAGAGCTAAAACCATATTAAGGAAGGGAAATGGAGAAGCTGTGGACGCTAGACAGCTACCTCGAAATCCCGTGACTGCTGCTAACGAACCTGCGTCAGCTACTGCTGCGAGCTCATACCTGGATCTGTGCACAGAGGCACAGGGAGTCTTTATGAGTACGCCAACTCAGTAGTAATGAAAAGAAATCACAGTATGAGAAATACAAAGCACACAAACATATACACCATTTCACAACAACCACTAAAACATCAAGTCACCAAGTAGTATTTAGCAAATTCATAGGTTCAAAAACCAGTTCCAAAAATCCTTTAAAACAACTGTAATATCAATATATCTCAGTGAAATCCTCAGTAAAACTCAATTTGAAAACGAAGTAAATCATAGTTCGAAAACATAGTAAAATCATCATAAATCTTCCCCTCGGGCCAAAATCAATTATCGTAACCATTGCCCTCAGGCATTCCCTCAATCACTCAGTATCAATCATCACTCAGTATCACTTTGTATCAGCCCCGCGGGCAATCATCATCACTCAATCGGTGCCGGCGCTCACTGGGGGTGTGTTACAGACTCCGGAGGGGCTCCTACAGCCCAAGCGCAATAATAACATAAGGCCTGAAAGCCTCCTCACCACACTCCTGAGGCCTAAAAGCCTCCTCACCACACTCCTGAGGCCTGGAAGCCTCCTCACCACTCAGTCAGACATTCTCAATTTGTCCTTAGGCCATAAACGTACTGGGTTCTCGACCCAAGATAGTGTTTTATTTTTCAATAAATAATATCAAAATACTCTGAGTGTCAAAACAATTTATCAGGAAAAGACTGAGTTAAAAATCATAGCGTATCAGTGAGTAAAATATAGTAACACAACCCTCAAAGGGTAAATAGATCAGCACTAGGCCCCAAACACGGCTTACAGCCCAAAACATATCATATATATAAATACTAATTAAGCAAAGGCTTTAAAAATCGGTTTAGCAACTCAATAGTCGCCAAAATACGGAAGATATTTCCAAAGTTTCAATCTTTCCGGTTCAAACCGGTGAAAGGGTGCATAGTCCGGGGTTTCATACCCTCGGGACAGGATTTCAAGACATTACTTACCTCAAAACTAGCCCGGAATTATTCCGCAACACGCTTGCCTCTCGAATCAACCTCCGAAGGCTCCAAATCTACCAAGTTCAGATTTTTATCATCAACATATGTTTAAGGAATAAATTCCAATTGAAAAATATCGAATTTAGCTCAAAATCCGAATTCGGTAAAAACCCGACCCCCGGGCCCGCATCCCGAAACTCAGAAACTTTTACAGAAAAGTGTTCTTCATTTTCTCACGATTCCGTACATATAAAGAACACCAAAATCGGAGTTCGTTTGACCACTCAAATCGACCCTTGAAGGTGTCATAATCTCATGCCCAAAAATCCTATTTTCCTACTGTTTTTCATGAATTAAAGGCTGAGATTATGGTCTTTATTCACCCATTAACGAGTTTTAATAATCAAATTACTTACCTCTGTGATGCCCACTGATTTTCTCCTCCAAAAATCTCCCAAAAAGCTCTCCTCCGCTCAACAATGGTGTAAAAGAGGGTTTATGTCGCGGAAGGGTTATTATTTAACTGCCTAGTGATTTACTCTCCGCGATCGCAGCCTTGGCCCTGCGATCGCACTGACCAATTCCCCCAGACCTCCGCGATCGCAACAAAGCACACGCGATCGCGGTTCAATAGAACCTCAACCTACGCGATCGTAGTCTGGCTCACGCGATCGCGAAGAACAACTGACCCCGCTCCCCACGCGCCTGGCTAACTTTACGCGATCGCAGCTCAACCCACGCGGTCGCACTGCATTGGGCCCCTTCTACTCCGGGATCGCACCTCTCTTCTTGCGATCGCATAGAACAATCTGAGCCTGTCCATAATTAACTCTGTGCGATCGTACCACTTCACCCGCGATAGCAGTGAGCAAAATCACTGTGCACAAAAACCAGAAAACCAGCAATTGTTCTAAATCCAAATGAGTCCGTTAGTCATCCGAAATCAATCCCGAGCCCCTCGGGACCCCAACCAAACTTACCAACATATCCCATAACATCATTCAAACTTAGTTGCACTCTCAAAACACCAAAACTAACATCAAAACACCAAATTTACATCGGATTCAAGCCTAAGAACTTTGAAATTTCTAAAATTCACCAATGATGCCGAAACTATCCAAATCAACTCCGTTTGACCTGAAATTTTGCAGACAAGTCCAAAATTACATTACGAACCTGTTCCAACTGTTAGAATTCCGTTTTGACCCTGATAGCCTATTTTCCACTGCCAATCGGAATCGTCAAAAACTAACTTTCCCCAATTCAAGCCTAATTCTACACCGGACATCACAAAATTATTCTGAACACACTCCTAAGTCCCAAATCACCTAACAAAGCTATCTGAGCCATAAAATTCTTATTCCGAGGTCGTTTACCAATAAGTCAACTCTTAGATAGCTTTTCCTATTTTAAGGCTATTCTTAAGGACTAAGTGCCTGAATTCCCATTTAACCATTCTGATTCCAAGCCTATCGACTCTAAAACATTAATAATAGAATAACCAATCTATATTAAGTCAATAACAACAGTTATAATGCAGTTTTTACGTAACGACAGACCAGGTCGTTACATGCCTGGATTGGCTATAGATAGCACTTGGGCTGTAGGATCCCCTCGGTAGTCTGTAACACACCCCCAGTGAGCGCGGATGATATTGTTGAGGATTGATTTACCTGGACATGGATTTTTCCGAAGTATTGATATATGGAGATGGATTTCTCCATAGGGATGGATTTCCCTTCTTCTTGGGTACCGAGTGACGTATAGTCATTATTGAGTATGTTCCGGGATGGATTTCCCTGGGCATGGATTTTCCCGAAGTACTTGATACCTGGAAATGGATTTCTCCTTGGGGATTGATTTCCCTTTCTCCGCGGTACTGGATGACCTATAGTCAGTATTGTATATGTTCCGGGATGGATTTCCCTAGGCCGTATGGGCCATATGCAGTACCGAGTGATTGAGCATGACGAGTGGAAAGTGTGAGACAATGAGATTGAGTACTCTAAGAGTGTGAGTACATGATTCATCTCTGGGATACATGGCATTGGCATGTATACATGACACACATGCATTGAGATGCATTTTTCTCTTGTTGTACGATATCACGTTATTCATGATTTTTACACACATTTATATGTTGGCATAGAGAGGGATTTTATACTCGTTATTTGGAAAGAAAAATGAAACTTCTCACTTACCGGTGAAAGGATTTTTGAGAAAAATCACATTTTTCAAACTTACCTGTATTTTTACATTATTAGCAAAAGAGGTGAATTTTACTAGGATACTTGAAAATTATACTTAATTTTCTGGAACTGTGAACTAGTTGAGTATTGCTACTTCTGGGATAAACTATGTTATACTTGCATTTTTGATGTTATGAACTCTTGTGGAAATATTGGTGTTGGACCCGACCCGGTGTTAGCTTTTGTCACTGCTTTCAACCTAAGGTTAGGTTTGTTACTTACTCAGTACATGGGGTCGGTTGTACTAATACTACACTTCTGCACATTGTGTGCAGATGTTGGCTGTAGTGGATGTTGTATTCGAGAGATTGCTGGAATTGAAGATGTACTCGAGTCCATGTTTTAGCTACCTCTGTTGTTCAGGGTAGCTGTAGATTTAAATTGTGCTGTTTATGTACCTTTCAAACATACTATGTATTATTTCATTTCCGCATGTAAACTCTATTCTTAGAAGCTCATGATTTGTACTACCAGTCCTTGGAAAATGTGATAGTTCCATATAATTTATCTTTGATTAAATTGACTTATAAATGTTATTGGAATTGGATAATTATTAGTTAGCTTACCTAGTAGGTTGGGTTAGGTGCCATCACGACTAGTGGATTTTGGGTCGTGACAGAGCACTTTGTTCATAGGTTTTACAAGTCCTGAGCAAGTGTCTAGTTGAGTCTTGCAGATCGGTATGATGACGTACATACCTATCTTCGAGAGCTACGGGACATTTAGGATATACTTCCCGTCTTTCTTTCCTTATCGTGCGGCATTGATTCAGCTTGAAGCGTAACTCTTGAATTCTTTCCACGCATTCGTGTGCGCATATGAGCACTAGGTATCAGCTGTGCATTGACGGCTTGCGATTGCCCTGGTTGAGGTGCGAGATGTGATTTTGGCATGTTGATGATGGGCCAGTCTGAAGGACTTAAGGCCAGGTTTTGTTTGTGGCTTAAGTACTGAGATTTCGATTGTGTGAGCACGTGCATTTAGGACTTATATGTCCGTTTGTGTCATTATTGATGGGATTTTGTGACTAGATGGTTATGCGGTGAGTATGATTTGATGGTGAGAGGTGTTCAGATTGTTTGGATGTTACAAGAGGAGTATACTTGAGATGTAGCAAGTACTAATGGGTGTTTGATTATCTTTATCTAGCGTATGGCCTCGAGTTATGGGTGTGTTGAAAGATTTCTCATGTAGTTTAGTAGTGGAGTGAAGTAGATTTTCATGTTGTGTTATGAGTTCAGACTCAGGGGAATGAAGCAAATGCGTAGTAGTTATGATTATGGAGAGGTATCAGTTTGAGGCCAAGCAGGTGGGGCTATCTCCTGCGGGGTGTCCTCAGGTTGTGTGATCCTTATGTTATTTTGTAGCAAGTCCTCTTTTACCAGTGAATGATATATGTTGCAATTTGAGCTTAGACCACTTGTGGGAGTTGGCCTGACTATTATATTGACGAATGTGATCTTAGCAGATGATTTGAGGTATGAGGTGGTTTGTGTTACATGAGTTTATGGATTTAACTGAATCTCACATGTGGTATTGTGATAGTAATAAAGTTATGCATAATGAGTTGTTGTGTGTTTTGGTCTATGGCTTCGAGCCAAGTGGGGGAGCCTGCTATTGATAAGTTGATTGCACAATTATGTGTTATATTGGCTTCAGTTTGAGGTATATTGGTGACTCTGTTATGACTTGTAGAGGTTGAGATCGAGGATGACTAGAGTAAAAAGCATTTCTTGATACAGGTTGTATTAGGTTTGGTGAGTATATGGGAAACATTGAATGATTGAGTTGTTATTCGTAAAGGATGTAGAGCGCACGAAGTAGGGATTCACCTGGTTGATTAGGAGTGTGGAATGCTTCCTTGGTTGTTATTGAACTAATGGGGCATAGGTTTCAGTCCTTTGGTCAGTTAGTTGAGATTTGAGCAGAGTGGAAGACTCTGGAGAATGGTCTGAATGGATTCAAGATTTAAGGTAGCCATTGGAAATTTTCAAGATTTGTATATGGATAGGATCTAACAATTACATTGGAAGGCATCGAGATTCGTGGTATATTGTTGTGGATAAATTTCGGCATCAAGAAAGGGAAAAAGTATCTTAAATTCATAGGAAGTCTCTTCAGACTAAGTATTTGAGTTGTGGTACTTTTGGGGTGCTTAAGAGAGCATTCAGCGGCTTATGCGCCTTAGAGTGGTGTGGTTTTATGCCAGGGTCTTGCGTGGTGAGTTTTGATTGAGGATTGTAGTATTATGGAAAGGAGAAGAATCAAATTGAAGGTAATTCAGAAGGAGCTCGGAGGAATAGGACAGCGTGGTAGTAGGTTGCACAAGGCATGGTGATGAGTAAGATCGGTTCTTTAGGTGATTATGATGTGGTGAGTTCCTAGATGTGAATTGTGGCTATGCTCTTGGGTTTTGGTGACCTACGTAGCTTGGTTGAGTTAGAGTTTTGGTGACCTGCGTAGCTTGGTTGAGTGCAAAGGGATTTCAGGAAGTTCTTGATGGTTTCTACCATGATTTGATATGTATATTTCATACTGGTGTGTGGAGCATGTTGCGTATTGTGATATCTCTAGGATGAAATTAAATGGGAAGTTATTGTCTAATCGAGCATGTAGTTGCTTGCGACTCAGAGTTGGTTTTGAGATATTTTTTTTACTCTTTTCATATGATGGCATAATAGGTGCGGTGTGTTGTGTGGTATCGAGAATTTCAGGTGCAAGGCCACAATTTGGTTTCGGGGGGAAGGTCATGGAATCCGTAGGCAGCATAGACGACTTTAGATGACTAGGTAATGATGTTACTATTTGGTATAGCTTGACGAGAGTATTCATTTAAGGAAGGACGTTGTGTTTGATTTATGGAGACTTCAATGGTTCTACGGCACTCTCCTGGTTGATCGATTGCGGATATTCAAATTTTTCTATGCGGCACAGAAGATTGATAGAAGTATTCCTCGTGGGATGATCATGTATGAGAGATGTGTTAGACATTCTGGTGGTAGAGTTGCGATCAGATATGGTGGTTCGTGTGTTCTATGAATTTGGAGACTGGGAGTTCTCAAGAGCAGATTGTTTTATGGTTGTAAACTGTGAAGTCGTGGCCGAAGCTAGATAAGTGATAGTGTGTGTTGTGACTCAGTTATTGTGGATTTTCAAAGGGTATTAATCTATTTGTGAGCGATGGAATCGATTTGGGGGTCCCTTGGTAGGCCCAATTAGGGATGTGTATTCTACACCGAATAAGATTAATGGGTCCATAATGCTATTATTGAGGGACGTGTTATTCGGTTGTTGCTAAGTTTATTTGTGTTCTGAAATGATTTATGAGTAACTCTTCTATATTGCGAGGAATTGTGATTCGTTGGTTTGGGCACACATGGTGCGGTTCTATTGTGGTCTTAAAGCGGAAATTCAGTGAGATGAGTATTGCATGATTGAGGGCGTATTAGTTATGTTCTTTCGGTTTTTGCGTGGAATTGCATCGTCTGATTCCCCGTGGTTATGGTAATGCACTTTGAGTATGGGTTTTCGAAGTTTGCGTGGCCGTTGATTTTGAGCTTGTGGGACGGTTCTCTCCTTGAGTCATTTTCTATGTTTGAGTATATTTGGCTAATTTCTTATTGGTGCACGGGTTTCAAGGGTTGTGGCTTTAAGTTGTATTGATGTGTCATGCCACTAGAATGGTTGTGATGGATGAAATGAGGACATCGGATCTTGAATGGGTGCGATCGGATCTATAATGGGTGCGATCGGATCTGATTGCGGTATATTTGGGAGGATATTGATGTTGATTGGCTTAGAATTTGCTATAGTTCCTATCGAAGGAGAGGGAGTTCCACGACTTGTTGATCCGATGAACGGTTATGAGTTCCCGCGTGTTTCTTTCATCATTGGCAGTATATGAAGGACGAGGCTTTGTTCGATAAAAGGTGTGTTACCGGCATTGGGTTGCTTGAGTTGCTGTTGTGATTAGAAATTATCGCTATGAGTGTTTGAGTTATGTGGTACATGTGATTTTAACTTGGGTTATGACTATGGCTTGATACAACTTGTTCAGACTTATACAGTGTGTTGGTGCGGGGGATTATGATATTATAGAAATATCATATGCAGAAATTGGATTCTAAGGCTTAAGAGCGAGGTTGGATGATGAAATTTCTGTTATGTTGTGTTTTCAGACCTATATGGGATAGGGTGACGTGGGATCACCCCAAAGTATGTGCATGGTAAGGTTACACGGCGATTTTGATGGTTTTTGGAACAACTCGGGGCACGTTCGAGGATGAACGTATGTTTAAGTGGGGGAGGATGTAACGGCCCGACCGGTCGTTTTGAGAATTTGCACTTCTCTCGGTGGTTTGCGGACATGGGTAGCCCCGTATAATGTATTATGACTTATGTGAGTCATCGCTTTTGGTTTTCAGGTTATTCGGGATTGATATGGAGAAATGATATTCATCTAGGAGCTTTAAATATGAAAGGTTTGACCAAATTTTGACTATTGGTTAATCGTTCTCGAATTCGGATCTTTATGGTTTGGTTAGCTCCGTGAGGTGATTTTGGACTTAGGAAGGTGCCCGGAATGTAATTTGGACGTATGTGGTAGAATTAGGCTTGAATTGGTGAAGCTGGAAAGTCAGTGATTCCCGGTCAACAGTTAAAATATTTGATATCGGAGTCAGAATGGAATTTCGAGATAGTTGGAGTAGGTTCGTAGTGTCATTTGTGACGTGTGTGCAAAATTTGAGGTCATTCGGACGAGGTTTGATAGGTTTCGGCATCGGTTGTGAAAGTTTGAGGTTTCAAGCCCATTAAGCTTGAATTGGTGTGCGATTCATGTTTTTGTTATTGTTTGCGGTAATTCGAGAGCTCGATTGAGTTGGTATGGTATTTTAGGACTTGATGGCACATTTGGTTGAGGTTCTGGAGGCCTCAGGTGTGTTTCGTGTGAGTTTTGAGCGAGTCCGGGCATTACCGGAACTCAAGCATGCTTCTGGTGCTTAATTTTTGCGGACGGCGGCAAAATTTCACTAAGGGTGGAGGTGAGGGCGTGGACAGCGTAAATTTGGTCGCAGAGGCGCTCCAGGGCATATCTGTAGATTCACTGGTCCGACTTCGGAAGCCTATATTTTTTGATCTAGAAGGAATTTTGCGATGATTAAAAATGAAAGTGGTAGCCCTTCATATCTAGTTTTCAAACAGCAACAGAAATCATCATTTGGACATCTGTAGAGGAGTTATCGCTAAAATACTAAAGCATGTCACTACATCTACCAGAAGCGTGGACAACGCTACTTTTTCGCGACCGCATGTGTTGGATTTTCGCGATCGCGCCTGGATTTTCGCGGTCAGCGTAGTGGAAATCAGTGAGTGCACTATATAAACGGGGTTTAGGGCATTATTTCATATTTTGGACGTAGGGAGCTCGATTTGTGGCGATGTTTCGAGGGTTTTTCAAGAAATTCATTGGGGTAGGTGATTCTAACTTGGATTTGGTTAATGTTCATGAATATATCAATGATTTCATCATTTGATTAGCACTTTAAGGTAGAAATTTGGGGAAAATTGTAGAAACTTCATAATGAATTTTTGGGATTTGAACATCGAATTGGAGTCGGATTTGAGGAAAATTAGTATAGTTGGACTCGCAATTGAATGGGTTGACAAGTTCCAAGGTGCAGGCCCGTGTTGGGCTTTTGGGCCGGTCTCGGGCTTTGATTAAATATTTGATCTTTTATGATTAGGATTGTTTCCTTTGGCATTACTTGATGTGCTGAATTGTTGTTGGTTAGTTTCGAACCGTTCGGAGGTCGGAACGCACGGGATGGCATATATGGAGCATTGTTTGGTCTGCTCGACATTGGTATTGGCTCGTTCGAGGTAAGCAACTCTTCTAAACTTAGTGTTGAGGGTATGAAACCACGCATTACGAGTTATGTGATCGGTATTGAGGTGACGCACATGCTAGGTGACGGGCGTGTGGGCGTGCACCATGTGAGTTGGGACTCTGTTGTTCCCATGGCCCTGCATAGTGGCCCTATTTTGTTGATAATTGTGTTTCACCATATGATAAAGTAATTGAGTTGTCCATCATGCTAAATATCATGTTTATGCTTTATGCTTTATGCTGATATTGTTGTACCCATAGTGGTAGTTTCTTGTTGTCATCTCATTGATTTCAATGATATTCATACTTAGTCACATTGATGCATTCATATCACATCTCGGTCTCAGTTGTTACTTGTTTTATTCCAGGTCAGTTTGCATGACCTTGTGAGCCCGTGGGTGAGACTGGAGAGAGTGATGACTGAGTGAGGCTGAGAGCCTGATTATGAGTGACAATTATGGGGTTGGGTTGCAAGCTGCAACATGTGATATTGATTTATTGATGGAGGCCGAGAGCCTGATTGATTTATGCGTGTATTGGCTTATGATAGCGCTTGGGCTGTAAGATCCCCTCCGGAGTTTGTAACACACCCCTAATGAGCGCGGATCATATTATTGAGGGATTGATTTTCCTGGACATGGATTTGTTCAAAGTATTGATATATGGAGATGGATTTCTCCATAGGGATGGATTTCCCTTATTCCTTGGTACCGAGTGATGTATAGTCATTATTGAGTATGTTCAGGGATGGATTTCAATGGGCTACATGGGCTATATACGGTACAGAGTGGTTGAGAAGTAATATATTATTGAGGGATGGATTTCCCTGGCCATGGATTTGCCCAAAGTACTTGATACCTAGAGATGGATTTCTCCTCGGGGATGGATTTCCCTTTCTCCTCGGCAATTGATGACTTATAGTCGGTGTTGTATATGTTCGGGGATGGATTTCCGTGGGCCGTATGGGCCATATGCGGTACCGAGTGGTTGAGCATGACGAGTGGAAAGTGTGAGACAGTAAGATTGAGTACTCTGAGAGTGTGAGTACATGATTTATCTCTGGGATACTTGGAACTGTCATGCATACATGACACACATGCATTGAGATGCATTTTTCTCATGTTGTACGGTATTACGTTACTCATGATTTCTACACACATTTATATGTGGGCATAGAGTGGGATTTTATACTCGTTATTTGGAAAGAAAAATGAAACTTCTCACTTATCGGTGAAAGGATTTCTTAGAAAAATCACAGTTTTCAAACTTACTTGTATTTTTACATTTTTAGCAAAAGAGGTGAATTTTACTAAGATACTTGAAAAGTATACTTAACTTTCTGGAACTGTGAACAAGTTGAATATTGTTACTTCTGGGAATAAACCCTGTTATACTTGCATTTGTGATGTTATGAACTCTTGTGGAAATATTGGTGTTGGACCCGACCTGGTGTTAGCTCGTCACTGCTTTCAACCTAAGGTTAGGTTTGTTACTTACTCAGTACATGGGGTCGGTTGTACTGATACTACTACACTTTTGCACATTGTGTGCAGATGTTAGCTGTAGTGGATGTTGTATTCGAGAGATAGCTGGAATTGAATATGTGCCCGAGTCCATGTTGTAGTTGCCTCTGTTGTTCGGGGTAGCTGTAGATTTAAATTGTGTTGTTTATGTTTTCAAACAGACTATGTATTATTAAATTTCCGCTTGTAAACTCTGTTCTTAGAAGCTCATGATTTGTACTACCAGCCCTTGGGAAATGTGATAGTTCCATATAATTTATCTTTGATTAATTGACTTATAAATGCTATTGGAATTGGATAATTATTAGCTGGCTTACCTAGAGGGTTGGGTTAGGTGCCATCACGACTATGGATTTTGGGTTGTGACAGTTAAATCTGAAACATGATGATTTAACTTGATATGATATATAGCAAGAATGCAAATCACATGAATTTAATCCTAAATACGCCAAAAATAATTTATTTGAATTTGGTCTAATTTTTGGCGATCGTGAATTTCACGATCTCCGAATGACCTGAAATTCGGTAGGATCATCGAAAACGATCAGTTAAGAAGAACTCACTACTATGCAGTGAATCACATCATATTTTGATGATTCGGGATTGTTTAGATGAGTTTTTTTTTAGGTTTGGCGGATTAAAATGTGATTTACATACGAAAAGCCATTCTTTCTATCATTTTATTTATGTCTAAACAGGAACATGATAACACATATTGATTTGACATGAATTGGTATATGATAAGAATGTAGGCCATTGTCACGTCCCAATTAACCCTCCGAAAGGTATCGTGAATGCACCTAGTCTCTACGATTAGGTAAGCCAAATATTAAGTGAAAACTTTAAATAAAACACAAGAAATAAAGAAAATAAGGGCATAATCTAACTAACAAAAACAATGTCGCTCGGCTCATACAAAATATTCTCCCAACGACCCGGAATGTCACAAAGTCACAAGCTTCTAATAACTAATGTAGCTCTAAACAAGTCTGGAAGTACATAAAAGAAAAGACTCTAAACGATGGAGTAGAAGGGGACTCTGAGGATTTTGCGGACGCGGCAGAAATACCTTGTAGCCTCCTAGAATCAGCAGTAAATTCTATCCTCGAGGCTGATAGCTCGTACCTGGATCTACGCACGAAAATATGTGCAGGAAAGGGCATGAGTACACCACATTGGTACCTAGTAAGTGCCAAGCCTAACCCCGGTCAAGTAGTGACGAGGTCAGGTTAAGGCCATACTGGAGTAAATATACTCAATTTAAACAGTAAAAGAGATAAGTAAATTCTACAGTAAACAACTAAGGAAAATGTTCGAAAACTTAACAGTCAGGGGAGCCCTCGGCTCAGAACAAGGTAAACATAAGGTGGAATCTCCCGGGATACCGTCCCGTAGTTCCAAATGATTATGCAGTACAGGGGGATCTCCCGGAATACGTCCGTAGTCCCAAAATAAATATGCAGTGCTGGAGGATCTCCCAGAATACGTCCGTAGTTCCAATTTAAATATGCAGTGCATGAGGATCTTCCGAAATACGTCTGTAGTCCCAATTTAAATATGCAGTACATGGGGATCTCTCGGAATACGTCTGTAGTCCCAATTTAAATATGCAGTACAGGGGGATCTCCCGGAATACGTCCGTAGTCCCAATTTAAATATGCGATGCAAGATAAATGATAGGTATGACATCGATTTATACAGTTCATCAAAATCACAGCTAAGGGAAAGCAGTAATCTAACTAAACATGGCGCACAGGGTGTCAAGAAGGTAATTGAATATTAAACATGTAAACATGCTTTTCTAATCTAAGTTAAACAATTTAACATATCAAAGCAAGTTAATAGGAAAAAGACAATTTATGATTTTCGAAGGAAAAATGGGGGTTTTTGCAATAACGGCCCGTGTACATACTCGTCACCTCACGTACACGGCGCCCACACATCAATTAATATCAACCATCCTAAGGGGAAGTCCCCAACACAAGGTTAGGCAAGCAAATTACCTCAACCGCTGTCACGACCCCAAAATACCCAGTCGTGATGGCGCCTATCGTGAAATCCACCAAGCCACTCATTTCATTTGATTTAACATTTCTTTCAGAAGTTCTCTACATTTATAGCAAAAAGTATTATTTATAAACTCGTTTAAAAGTTTAACCCCATTAAAACATAAATAAAATCAATCCTAGAACTAGTGTCACCGAGTCATGAGCTACTATAAATAAAAATGTCGAAATAAAAAGTTGACATAATACTGTCTGAAATAATAAAATGTGATAGGAAGGTAAAGAAGGAGAAAACGAGGTTGCGATCGCCAATTGCTACCTCGAAGACTCCAAAAGAAACTGTGACAGCAAATCAGCAATCACTATCGTGTCCCGATGTACCTATATCTACACACAAGGTTCAAGGGGGTAACGTGAGTACACCAACTCAGAAGTAACGAACCAAAACTATGGGCTGAGAGGTAGTGACGGACTAAACCTCAATAAATGTAATGAAAATAGTGTACGAAATCTAGGCATGTTCACAGTTCTAACAGACAATGAAAGAGAACAAAATGATTCAGATATGATCAGTAACTCATGTATAACTCAATATACTCTACATGCAAACATGTCAAATGTATGAAATGCACATAGGGCTAACAATCTCTCATATATGAGTCCACTCAGTACTGTATATGGCTCTCAGGGACCAAGGAAAATCCATCCCGGAATATACATAAACACAGGTGACCGTAGTCTCTCAGTTTTGAGGAAGGCCAATCCAGCCCCACGGAGAAGATCCATCTCCGAAATACAACGCTCGGACAAGATCTATGTCCAGGAGAAGATCCATGGTCACTATCTTATTTTATTCCTACCATTTTTTCAGATTAGTGGATGTCATTTACGAGTGCATGTTTTCTTTTTCTTGCAAGGTCGAAATTCGAGGACGAATTTTCTTCAAGAAGAGGGGAATGATAGCATCCTAGGAAGCTCAAATCTATTCAAGGACAAGAATGAAACTTTGGAATCTCAAATAGGGCCTTTAACTGGATGTCAAGCTAAAGTGTTGCCAAACGTCATTAGACATCAAGTGCAAGTAAAGAAGTTGTTAATTGGGAGGAAGAGCTTAAGGAAAGTATATGAGTTATATGTGTGTTATAACTATTTTATGTCCCAAATTCATGTCCAAGAAGAGGTGGATTAGATCGCAATAAACATCCTCCGAAGAAGGTCCAAATCAGGCCACCGTTGGACCAATTTGGCACCTAAAATGTGTCCAAACTTGCATCCCATGAAGTCCTACATGAACTCACGTTTTTATAGCATGAATAGGACTTACTTGATGTCCAAGAAGGGTACAATAGTCGTGGTAGATGCTGAGTGCAAGTTAGTGCCTAGTTGCTTGCAAATTTCCTTCAAGATTTCCAGCTTTTCATGATTCTATCCAAGATTGATTTGGGACATATTTTCATATATTAGGGGACTATATTTATTTCTTTCCTAGTTAGTTAAGGTTATGTTTTCCTTTTCCTAAGATTGTTGGAAGTACTTTCCAAGAATGACTTGGTTTTTGCTTCCTAGTATTTTCCTTTTGCTAAGGTAGTTGGACTTGTTGTTCAAAATATTTTAGGACTTTATTTCCTTGTTTTTAGGTACAATTTCGTGACCCCTCTCTATATAAAGGGTGTCTTCTTTGTTTTTAGACTTAGAATATTATAGACTATTATCAATAAAAATTGTGAGTTTTTTTCTTGCACTCTTGTGTGTGGTTATTCTTTGATTTATTCTTCAACCTTCAAGACTCGACTTAAGGCGGTAAGATTAAATTCTTTCAAAATCTTAGATCACTTCTAGGTATTCAAGAAAGGTGATAAGTTTAGGCTTATTTTTGTTCTTGTTATTCTAAAGGGTCGGGTTGTTCTTTAATCTCTTCCAAAGGTGATTAGTTCTTTGTTAGCTAATTATTGTTGTTAGGATTCAACTTCAAGAATAGACTTCTTGAATTCAAGAAACTCTTTATTGAATTCAATCTATCTTTAGTTTTCCGTCTTTTTTGTTTCTTTATTTTTCTTTTAGCTTCCGCATGTTTCTTGATTTTCTTTAGTAGTTCTTGGACCCCTATCGTATTGTTATCACCTCTAGTCATATTTATTGTGAGGTTGTAAAAGTTCTTGCTTCTAGTAAAGAGGATATGCATGATTATTGTGACATTAGTGATCAAATACTCTTTCATGGACCATCTATAACTCTTTTTGTGACAGTTTGAGCAATTATGTAGAATTCATTGGTGTTGCGAATATTATTGGGGAAAGTTATTATCATGAGCTTGGATATATTGAATATTTTATTTTGGAATTTATGGGTTCTTATGACCTTTCTGAGAATTTATGTGTTTCTTTGAATAACTTACGTGTAGAAGAATCCATGTGATTTATAATTGATAATTAGCTATATCATAAAAGTATCTTATTTGATACATGTGGCGGAGATAATTGTGTGGCATGGCCAATATTTTGTAATTTCTTTTGCGTGCACATATTCTGACTACCTTATTGACAAGATCGCATTGCAAATTTCATTATATAGTGCATCTGAGAGAGGTTTTTATTTGACAAATCTAAGTAGGCATAAATTTTATTGGGATGATGATGTCCATATGCTTTATAAGGGAGTATTTACACCTATTAGGCTTAATTGGGTTAAGTGGACACATGGTCACTATCTTGTTTTATTCCTACCATTTGTTTAGATTAGTGGATGTCATTTACGAGTGCATGTTTTCTTTTTCTTGCAAGGTCGAAATTCGAGGACGAATTTTCTTCAAGAAGAGGGGAATGATAGCATCCTAGGAAGCACAAATCTATTCAAGGACAAGAATGAAACTTTGGAATCTCAAATAGGGCCTTTAACAGGATGTCAAGCTAAAGTGTTGCCAAACGTCATTAGACATCAAATGCAAGTAAAGAAGTTGTTAATTGGGAGGAAGATCTTAAGGAAAGGATATGAGTTATATATGTGTTATAACTATTTTATGTCCCAAATTCATTTCCAAGAAGAGGTGGATTAGATCCCATTAAACATCCTCCGAAGAAGGTCCAAATCAGGCCACCGTTGGACCAATTTGGCACCTAAAATGTGTCCAAACGTGCAGCCCATGAAGTCCTACATGAAGCCACGTTTTTATAGCATGAAGAGGCCTTACTTNCCAAATTTCCTTCAAGATTTCCAGATTTTCATGATTCTATGCAAGATTGATTTGGGACATATTTTCATATATTAGGGGACTATATTTATTTCTTTCCTAGTTATTTAAGGTTATGTTTTCCTTTTCCTAAGATTGTTGGAAGTACTTTCCAAGAATGACTTGGTTTTTGCTTCCTAGTATTTTCCTTTTGCTAAGGTAGTTGGACTTGTTGTCCAGAGTAGTTTAGGACTTTATTTCCTTATTTTTTAGGTACAATTGTGTGACCCCTCTCTATATAAAGGGTGTCTTCTTTGTTTTTAGAATTAGATTCTTACAGACAATATCAATAAAAATTGTGAGATTTTTCTTTCACTCTTGTGTGTGGCTACTCTTGGATTTATTCTTCAACTTTAAAGACTCAACTAAAGGTTGTAAGATTAAATTCTTTCGAAATATTATATCACTTCTAGGTATTCAAGAAAGGTGATAAGTTT
>ML294901.1:9106-21816 GCA_005239495.1 Nicotiana undulata | reverse complement strand
AATAGCACACGTCACGAGTGTGTCCAAGTTTATGACAATAAGAGCACTTGGGTCGAGGCCTTCTAAAACGACCTCCTCCTCGTCTATTCTCCATGAGATGCCCGATTGTCCACTGACTGGGATACAAGAACAGATGAGTCAAATGTCTGGGATGAGCTTACCGGGTGACTTGGTGCTGCTGCAAGGCGAAGTAATCGAGAGAATAATTCATCAATTGTGGGGACAGTCGGACTAGCCAAAATCTGATCGCGTACTGAGTCAAGATCATTAGGAAGTCCAGCAAGGGTAAGAACGAGAAACATCTTTTGTCGCTGTTCTTGTTGCTTCTCAACACTAGCAGAAACAGGCATCAACTTCTCAAACTCCTCCATGACCGCCTGTACTTGTCCCAAGTAAGTAGACATATCTAATTCACGTTTCTTTAAATTTGTCAACCGCGATATTACATCATAGAAACGAGATATGTCATTAGTGTATAAAGTTCGAGCCTTTTCCCAAACCAAATAACATGTCTGGAATGGACGAAACAAAGGCATCAACTTGGAATCAATAGATCTCCACAGAATACTGCATAATTGAGCATCGATCTTCTCCCAGTGTGCTTTAACCTTTTCATCTCCTTCGCCAGAGCTCTTGATAAGATGATCTTGAACACCCTGACCTTTACACCACAGCTCGACAGATGAAGCCCAAGCTAAGTAGTTTGAACCTCCCATTAAAGGTTCTGAGGTAATCATAATACCGGAACTGCCAGAGCCCGGATTCTTGGACCCGAAAACATCAACTCCAAAAGACATCCTTGAATAGGCGAGAGGTATATAAAATTACACCCAAAGAATAGAAAGAACCAATTGAAAATTCCCTGAAACAGACGAGGGGAACACTGTAGCCGCCGGAAAAGGACTATAGTTGCCGGAAAACTTTCAAAGTACTCGGAATCGAAAAATAAAGGCACGGATAGGGTCGGAATTACTGTGGGAATAGGTTGCCCTGAAGAAGCTCAGCCAAAAAATGACCGGAAGATGCCGCAAACGCCGGAAAGCACTGTAGCTCGCCGGAAAAATTCAAAGTCGTCGGAATCTGTCGGAAATAGCCCCAAGTGACTCGGAATGGACAGCCGAGTAAGCTGTCCTCAAGACGCGTGGCCAAAAAATGGCCGGAAGAGGGCACACGCGCCGGCGCGTGGTGGTCACGCGCGGCCGGAGGAATTGCTACTGCCGGCGGGTGGGGGCGCGTGAGGGTAGGGCTGCCGGAGATTTTTTCTGGGGTAGGTCGCCGGAGGCCGATCTACCTAGTGGTGGTGTTGGATTTTGCACAACACTGATAAAAATGGCTTTTGACTGCGACAGACCTGTGTTCGCCGGAAAAAATTCCGGTTGATTGATCTTTTACTTNGAACAAATGTATAACAAGAATTCTTGGAATTCCTTGGGGATTCTTGATTGGTGCTGAGCTAACTATAGCGCAAAGCCGAATCTCTTTGGTTAATAAAATCCAACAGGTTTATCGCTCCCAGGGGGTGCAGATTCATAATAGGCATATAGAAATTATTGTACGTCAAATAACATCAAAAGTGTTGGTTTCAGAAGATGGCCATGGTAGGAATAGGGCAGTTGCACTAAGGAAGAGAGCTAGGGATTTGATAAAGGTGATAGGCGCTTTGGAAGAAGCGATCTGTTACCGAGTCGTCTTATTGGTAATAACAAGAACATCTCTCAATACTCAAAGTTTCATATCTGAAGCGAGTTTTCAAGAAACTGCTCGATTTTTAGCAAAAGCGGCTCTCCGGGGTCGTATCGATCGGTTGAAAGGCCTGAAAGAGAACGTTGTTTTGGGGGGGGGGTGATACTCGTTGGTACCGGATTCAAGGGATTAGTGCACCCTTACATAAAATGTAGCCAAAAAAAAGGAAGAAAAGGAAAAGAATGTAAACTATAGCTATAAATAGGGGTGGCAAAATGGTTAAAAGAAAATAGTTAACCACCCATATTATCCACTAAAAAATGGGTTGGATAATGAACTTTTTAAAAACGGATCAAATATGGATAAGAACCATATTATCCATTTAGAAAATAGATAACCAATAGGTCTAACTTTTACATTTGTAAGGTCTTAAATTGGGGGTTCCTCAAGTTAGGGAGACTAAGAATTCTCCCAAAAGTGATCATATGCAAGAAGTCATCGATAATATGGTTACCCATATTATCCGCCGGTTAACTCGTTTTTTATCCGTATTAAATATGGTTCGGGTCGAATAATTTATCCGTTTTTTCATTACCCGTTTTCTACCCGAACCATATCCGCCCCGCCCCGCCCATTTGAGCCTGCAATTGTCTCTTGCTAAATTGCATGCAGAAAGTAACTGAAAAATAGAAGGAAAGAGGAGATATAAAACAGCCAGGAGAAAAAACTCTTGCTAGGAAGCTTGCAGCTGCCACAGAAAAAAAACAAAAATAAAAAAACACTAACTGTAGATTGAAAACGGACTAGCCAAAAGTTGGGGGTGCATTGGCAGTTCATGTGAACTAGACTGTGGAGAGTGGTTCACAAACATACCTCTTAGCAGTCATTATCAAATTTGCAATGCCCTGCCCAATGAGACCACAACCAAATCCAACTGAGCCATACAAAAATCCCTGACAGCCATGAAAGGGAAATAGGTTATAACACTAAAATTTAACACTGCAGAATGGCTGAACACTTGGACGACAACGAAACGAGTAGAACCAAGCTAACAGATTTTGAACCAGGACTTTGAAAAGGACTAACGTCGAGACAAATTATCTTATCCAAAATCTATCATCTGTCTATCCTGAAAGTAGTCTAAAAGATAGCAAAGAAGTTCAATCATAAGTTATACCTTGTAAAAGTATGTTGCAATACGCTGCTGTAATGTGAATTTACACCCTGGCCTCTCAGCTTCAAAAACGCTGCACAAAAAGGGATATTCAGAAATCAGAACCAGCAACCCTGCTATTATCAGCTGTCATAACATTGTGTTTTTTTTTTATAAACTGTCATAACATTGTGAAGATAGACCATCAAATCTAACCAACCAAAGAACTGAGGATCACTGATTGTGTTATTCCCATTTTTCACATAGGATCTCGTGCCCGTCTGGAAGCATTAAGTCATTTGTCTTGAGTTAAGTGAACATGAAAACTTCCACAAATCAAAGTTCTAGCATGCACTTAAGGCAGCCAATACCTTTTACGGAGAATGCCGTAATACCCATAGCCAGGTCCATTTCTACAAGAAACTTGGTTACTTTCGTACATGTTTAGTCCGAAAATGGTGAAGCTTGCCAAGTAATCTTAATGGTTAGCAGAAGTTACTTTACTCAAAAGAAGGAATTCAGTTTCTGAAGGTCAACAGCATACATGTTCTTAAAAAGGAGAAAAGAAAACCTTGAGAATATAAGGGTGATTAGACACAGCCCTGGCTAACCAAGAAGAGACATTGGCCCTTGACCGAGGCTTCTGTGGAAATAAACATATGTGTTCGTGCTTCAGTATCTAACCCGCAACGTTTTAATGTTTAGGCACATAAAAATAGCTAAACAATCTCAAAATCTCTGACAGAAGTATGAGAAACTAGTAGTGTTAAAAATATAGGTTTTCAAAAACTATCTTGAAAAGGTATAGTTTTAGTCGACGCTTCTTCACTGATGACGACAGAATATCTGGATAACAATATCCTGATTTCACCTTTTAGTCAACTAGAATGAAAGTCTTATATTCCATCATGTTGGTAGTCTGCTTCTGCTAAATTAAAATCTTCAATCTTGTCACAGCTCACAACTGGATCTACGAGAGAAGAGGCATAAGAATTCTATTACAAGCTATCCAAATCAATCACCACTCTCTTACATCCACCAGATCTTAAAGGACCTATAAACGACACAAAATTCAGCCGGAGATTCTCAAACCAGATTACTTTTACCAACAGTAGGTAGTTGAATTCAACACTTTCTCCATCTGATTACTTAGTAGCCACATACTGTCAGAATCCAAAGTAGAGAAAATATTTCGTTGTTTCTCTTGTTGAGATCCTACATATCAAAGTCTCCGCTGAACAGATAGTGTTATAATTGATCGGCTCCGAAGAGATAAACATATGCTTTTCTGATAAATCTCCGCAGGTGCATGCATTTCTATATTGCATTGACTCCAGTGTATGCTTCTTCGGTCTCAATTTCAATGTTCCAATGGCAAAATGCATTCCGAAAATTTTGAAACCTTTCAATTAAGTTTATACAGGAAAGGGTGAAAACAAACCAGAATATCAATCGGATACAACAAGGAGATATATACATTCTAAACTTAAATGGTTGATTCAAGAATGCTTCTACCCTTGTATTGATTGTCCATTTCATCTTACTTAAAGTGTCCATTAGTTTGTAATCATTGCTTTTCCATTTGAACCCATGTGCGAGAACACAAAAAGGAACTCCAGATAATTCACAGAATATGGATAAGGTTTATATAAGTTATGACCAAGGTCCATCTGCATGAGAGGAGATTTTTTAAGCTTTCGGCAAGGTGAACAATTTCATGAACAGAGAATTACTTTCTGTGTCTTGCCTACCGAACTATCGCTCGGAAGAGCATGGCAGCTTGCATGGGAGGAGATTTTTCAGCATTAGACGAGGTGAAACAATTTCAAGTTCAGTAGGAATTACTTTCTGTATCTAGCCTACTGAACTCTCTCTCGAAAGAATATGGCAGCTGCATGAGAGGAGAGTTTTTCATCATTAAACGAGGTGAAACAATTTCATGAATAGAGAATTACTTTCAGTATCTAGCCTACTGAACTCTCTCTCGAAAGAATGTGACAGCTGCATGAGAGGAGAGGTTTTCATCATCAAACGAGGTGAAACAATTTCATGAAAAGAGAATTACTTTCTGTATCTAGCCTACTGAACTATCTCTCGGAAGAATGTGGCAGCTGTTACTCTGACGAAATTAGTGTAGGCACTAGATGTTATGCTACATCCGCAAAATCATGAGAACAGAAAGTACAAAAGTTGGAAATCTGCATGAGTTGGAAGCCAAAGAAAACAGAGAATAAATTGGTCACCTGCTAGGGAGAGCTCCACAAGCATGTCGAAAGCGTCCAAAAGAACTGCTTGAAAAGGACTGCTTGCCTATTCGTACATAAGGAGCCAACATGCCTACCAATGCGACGTCAACAACAATTCCAACCAGAAGATCTGCAGCATACAACTCAAATTCTGCCCAGAAATCCTTTCCCCTTTTCTGAACCTCTGCAAATGTTGCACAACAGGAGTCGATAACAATCTGCAATACACCAGTTTAGGTACAAACTGCCACTATAAGATCAGGTTTAGACACTTGAACAATCAAGGCAGTTATCTACAAGTTCGTAAACTGGTGTACAAATTTTCTGAGAAGGAAACTGGTGCACAAAATTTATCCATCAATTAAACTGTTTATTAGTCCATTTGGCAAAACCTACGTTACCAAGTTACAACCCAATATATTTCCTTAGATTCAAATTTTTTTCTTTGACTATCCTCAAGCATGTGTAGCCCTTTGGTTCCTCCTTTTTCCTTTTTTCCTTATTTCTTTCTGTTTTTGCTTGTTCGCACCTCATCTATTATTGTCCCCAGAGGACTAGCAGTTACATAAAGTTGCTTCAAATTGTCAAATAATTTTCCACACAACTTAATAAAAATAAATCTATTCCATAAAAGCTTATTACAAGCTTTATACTTGAGTCACCTCACAGTGGCTACTCAGTACCCTATACGATACAAGTGCAAGTCAAGCACACATCACAATCACAGAGCTTAAAGAGTGAAATAATCGTGGTATGATTGTTAATCTGATAATACCAATCATGAAACTCCTCATGACATTAGTGATTAGCCATAACAAACTACAGGTATAGCTGCATCCAATGTTTTTTTATTTCTTGAAAAGTAAAAGAGACGAGAGCTGCCAGATTATCAAACTAACCTCTGTTCCAACTTTAAACAAAAACGACGGATCCGCAAGCATTCGGTTTCTCAGCATTGAGCAATGTCTCATCAAAAATCCCAGCGGCCAAGCTGAGCCCTGAATGTCAAATACAACAACAACAATGCCTCAGTCCCAAACATGTTGGGGTCGGCTGAACCTTGAATGTCAAATACCATTTCAAAAGGCAATGAATATATCTACACATATACTCCCTTCGTCCCAATTTATGCGATAATCTTTCCTTTTTAGTCTGTCCCAAAAAGAGTGATAGCTTTGTATAATTAGAAATAATTTACCTTTAAACTTCTCATTTTAACTTTAATGAGATTATTATAGCATTTAGATCACTAGCTTCAAAAGTTTTTCCTTTTTTTAAAAAAAAAAATTTGTGAGTCCAGTCAAACAATGTGGTATAAATTGGGACGAAAGGAGTACATAAAAAAATGAAAATTAGCATCAAAGATTACATTTTTCGCACCTGCAAATCCAAGTAACGACTAAGAATCAAACTCCGAAGCCCAGTAGTCTTAGCAGCTTCCAACATATCACTAGGCAAACTCGCCCCTCGCTTTTCAGCCTCTTTGATCACCTCATCGAACTTTACAATCGGCCCAAACTCTTCCTCATCGTAATCACCATCATCTCCACCGCCGCCGCTGCCGCCGCCGTTGTCAGGTGGATATCCTCCTTTTCCGTTACCAGCGTCACCTCCATCAGCTGTTCTGATGATGGACTCTTGTCCGGTACATCTGATTCTGAAAATTTGATCAGTTTTCCCAATCGAATGATTTAAAGATACAAACTTCGATGAATTTGAGAGTCTTAAAAGTATGTTGTTTGAGTTGGAATCGTTTAGAGGTATCGAAAGATTTGATATATGGAAAAGTGATGATTGAAGCAGGGCCATTGTCTTGAAGTTTCAGAAGGAGGAATGAATGGAGTGTTTTGTAATAGTACAGACTACAGAGTAGGAATAGAACAGCGTACGAGGAAATGGCATTAACATAGGTGATTGCAGATTGCAGCCCTAAGTTCGATATTGACCTTTGTTGTCGGGTTGCGCGGGGTACATGACGTTGCATGAATCATAGTAATAGAAAAAATTTAATGCACTATCAGCAGAATACAATCAATACATAAACCAACCAACCCCCTAAACTTCAAATTGTTTAATACTAATAAGTGACATGGTTTGCGAGCTATTGCACAGCAAATAAATTACCCGATGCCAACCCAAATACTTCAAAATTTTCCCCAAAAAAATGACTCTGCAATACCATTATTTTGTTATTACAAATATAAATTTCTGAGGACATGGCTCTTATAGGAAGGTGTGGATACTGATATTATTTTTTGGGTTTTGTTGTCACAAACCTATTGTCTCTGAGTCGAGGGTTTTTACTGGGTTGTTGTTGTTGTCTTTTACTTAATTTATTTTTCAATATTCTTTGAAAATTTTAAAAAAAATGTTACTCCCCCGTTTCAAATTAGAAGAGGCATATTCCAAAATAAATGACACATTTCAAAATTTAAAAATAATTCAACTTTAAACTCTTCATTTTACCTATTTCTTAATCCTTAATGAGAAATTTTTATAATCACAAATATCATGAACCCGCAAAGCTTTTACCCCTTAAATTTTTAAGACCACACATTTCAAAAGTCTTCTTTTCTTTTCTTAAGCTTCGTTCCGAGTCAAACTAACTCATCTAAATTGAAACGGAAGGCGCATCTAACAAGTGAATTCAAATTAGCAACCAAATTTAATATGCCCTTCTACAATTTGAAAAGTAACCAGTTAGTACAAAGTACAAACAAGTTTAGAGTTCCCGCAAAATGAGAATAACGAACGTAAAGGACTATATGTACTTCTTTTAGGAAATAATTGGTCCCATCGAAAGAAAGTGTTTGGACCTCGATTTTATGGCCACAATTAGCACATATACTTGTACACTTTTGAAAAACAAAACATGAATTTTCATCATGTCACTTTACAGAACTCTTCATGAAGCTGTACATGTATAAGGGAGAATGTGGACATCAGAGTCCTACTGTATTGTTCCAGGATAAGGAACAAATATTTACCAAGTATCAGCGAAGTTTTATGTTTGTATAAGATTCATAATGCTCAACAAGAGAGTACCAGCTTCCGCGTTCACGCTTTCACCATTCCAAAATTGGAGAAAAGTAGTTCTTTTGTCCAAGCATGAGGGCTGTATGTTATGTAACAAACTCAATTTGATCTCTCTGAGGGAAATATAAGGTGATTGTGCCTCCAATTATCATGGGATGAATCTTTTCCAAACATGTAACCCAATATTTTCTGGGCACGGGATAAATATTTCTAAAGGCCATTCTTCGAGTGTATGGATGTCCAACCTGAGTCTTTTCATCAGAAAATCAAAACAAAGAGGAACTTTTACGGTGTCTTGAGCTTCTCGGTTGCTCTATGGATGATCTTGGGGTTGGACCTGTGCTTTCAACCACATCTGGTTGAGTGTCTGACGATTGGGGAAGCAGCTTGCATCCAATTCTTCGGGCAAGAAATCGTGGAGAACTGAGGTAGCTATGTGACTTTGTGACCTTTCTCATCTCTTGTTTGATTTTGCTGAATTCTTCTTCAAGTTCGCCAACTCTGGACTTCATCCTTTCTAAGTCCACCTTTAGACCCTGGTTCTCACGCACGACTGTGACCCATCCATCTCTCTGTACAATTTGACCTGCCATGTCAGTGGGGCCAGTGACAGGAGCAGCAGGGGCACTTTCTGTGTCCAAGACATTGAGGCAGCCAGCTAGAGCTGTTCTCAGCTGCAATTGCTCGAAGAACAGGACTTGGAGAACTACTCGAAGAGGCAACCTGTCATTCTGGGATGCATGTGCACAAGCATCAATAGAGAGCTTCTGAAAGTCGATAATGTTGCAAAGCTGCTCCTTTTCTTTATCTGAGAGCCAAGGATGCGCCTATACAATTTCATTTTAATCCATTAAGAATCTCGTTCAGAACTTCCAAAAGGATTGAACATTACAAGGTTTCACAGTGCAGAGTTGAAATCAATTTAGCTCTAGATCATCAACGAAGTAAATAACAAGCACAGCGAAAAGATACACGTGTTAAGACTACACAAACAGCAGAAAACTGAGCTAGAAAATCAGCGAGCATAAAAAAGATAAAGAAGCTTTACTTGATTCAATTTACTTTTGACTAGAGGCCTGTCCTCGGATATGAAAGACTGTTTAATTGGAACAGTGCATTTTCAGACAATACGTATGCTAGTGACACGCAATGAAATACTAAAACACAGCTATCCATGGAATAGAATGAAAGGACTAACCATTATGTGGCAGTAAATTAGCAGGTAAATAAACTAATCACAAACAATCAGATATATCATCATTAGCACAAGCGAGGCAGCGACTGAATCAAACCTTAAAGTATATATCTATAGCTCTGTATAGCCCATCATGCAGAGATCTTGAAGATTCTGGGAGAGCTTCAGCAAGCGAACGAATTTTTCCAGGCTTTAGGTTCACATCAGATGCAACTTCTGCAATATAGCTGTCTACCAGCTTCGCCACTCTCCTTAAAGGGTCAGATGATGGTGATGTTCCTATCTCAAATGAAGATGGAGCAGATGTTGTGGCAACCCCATGTTCAGAAGATATAAAATGAAGAATCATTCGTTCAACACAGTCAGTGTGATATAATGTATCAGAATCTGAGTAGGAAGGTATCAGCAAACCATCAAGGGACGCTAGGTCCAATTGCATTCCTGTTCTCCTCTCCAGCGAGTCCTGGCATGTGTGGTTCACACCAAGAATCAGCGCAACTCGCAGAAGTCCCAACAAGAAACGGCAAAAAGATTTTCCCTTCAATTCAGGAAGCAGTTTCACAACACTTTCTAGGAGAACTTTCTGATCAACAGCAGCGGGTGTCATACTGAAACTAGCAACTGTTCTAGTTTTACCACTTTGCCCACTCTGCCACCGGCCAAGTCCCGGAAGGTACTTTCTACAGTAGTACATCATAGCACCTGCTAAATTTTCATGTCTAATACCTCTGGCTTCCATTGTTTGAATTAGTCTCTGAAATAAAGGTACAGAAAGATATGAGATGTCTTCGAACCACCAGTCAGATTCAATGGTTTGGATTCTAGCACCAGTGTTAATTCCATTCCACAATATACTACCTCCAGGGCTCTGTAAGCTGCCATACATCAACATAGGCCATCCAAATAAACTAGGATCTGTGCAGACCATCACAGAGAGCGCATTCAAGCATTTACTAATGATCTCTAGCTTATCAGCTCTTGGAATGACAGGATCACAAGTTTGGAGAGCCAATATGCAATCTTTCCAATTCCTAATAGTATTCTTATGGAAGTAAGCATCCGCCTTCAACAGTAAATTATCTTCTCCATACTCCTCTGTCATCTCCAAGTAGTCTGCTGCACAATAAATCATTACTATGTTCCTTGGGGTATATTCAACTCGAATACTGTAGCAGAATTTAACTGCGACCAGAAATATGTCACTCCCACCAGGGAAGTCTTCTAAAGTTGTCAGCAAAGCCCCTTCATGTGGAACTTGAGCTGCTTCTAGTATTTTGGCAATCCTCCCACATCTTGACATAAGTGGAAACTGTAGACAGAGCATTTTCAGCTGTTTGGCACGACTTGGCGTAGAGAAGTTAAATTTGATTTTAAAAGGTGAGTTGGGGAGTCCATATAAATTCAGCAATACTTGATCATGATAGGATGCAGAACAAGAAACAGCATTAAGACAAACTAGTAATGATTGGGAGGAAAAATCAAAGCAAGCATATTGAAAATCACCCTTGAGAAGAGTGCAGTTACTTTGTAGTCATCTTCTTCAGATCACTGATTGCACACACATCAGTTCTAAACTAGGGCTTGCATCACTTTGTGAAAACTGAAACATCCTATTAGATGAAACAAAGTTGCCACAAACATTAGCATTCCATCTTATTTCGGCTCCAAAGTTCCATCATTTTCTGAATCATTGCAACAAAAACTAGATGATTGGTGAGAAAAAGTGAAGCTCGCTAGTGACTTTGTCAGTGAACATCCACTGCTTGGGAGAAGCAAGAATTAGGAAGGAAGATTTCCTCAAATTCAACTGGAATAAGCCATCGGGGAGTCACTAGATACATCGAATTTTGAGTACTCAGCAAAAAGAAGGCAAGAATTGAAGAGGGCGGAAAAATAGGAATAGAATGGAATGACTAAGGTATTAAAAAATAAAAACTACTCTTCTTTTCCGACTTAAAAAAATTCTCTATTTTATTACTTAGTGGTATTTCCGAAGTAAAACACTGTTTCAGGATATGATCCGCACAAGCATAATCAGTCTCTGCTGTAATTGAACGTCCTCCCTTCAAGCATAAATAGTCTAGGGAAATGATTCTAATGAGCAAAACTCGTCTGTATTCATCCAATTAAGATTCATCCCCCTCAATGCTTTTCTTTTTGTTTTTCTTTCTTCTTTTTCTGAAGTGTAAATGAATAGAGAGGATTCATATAACTGAACCTATCTAATCTGGGACTGAGGTTACACAAGTGGACCAAGTCAGGTATTTAAGTTGAGAAGGATAGAGAGGCGGGCCCATTATTCACTGAGTTTCATAGATGAAAAATTTCTCAGCTATTTAAAAAAAAAGGAGATAATTAACAAATTCATGTATCTTTTTCTCTCAATTAACAGATATCAAAAGGAATTATCAGAGAATTCAGATATCTTCAGATGCTGGAAATGATTATTTCCAAACAGTATTAATTGTTATGACTAAGCTAAATATATTTCCACCATTCAGACCGTATGCCAACCTGCTCGAAATAAAATACTAATATATAATCCATGACGATTATGACACTATACAGATTATCATTACTATACAAGAATTACTCTCACACCCCATTTTATCTTCCAAACGTATCCAGTAAATCATAATTCTAAAAAAAGCATATCTGTTAAATCATATGACAGTACTAGGATTATTATTACTAATCAAGAATTAATTGCAAGCAACCCATCAAGTCTTGCTATAATGTTCATCAAACCTTACCCAAGACATAATATTCAAAACTCATTTGATGATGGCTATTCCATATTAAATATACCAACATAGTTTATAGTTCAAAAAGTGATGGTCCAGAGCAAATGTGGATTCGGTAGGCGAATATTTTAAAGGAAGTTCATTTAAATTAGTTTATAACATAAACAGTATAAAAGCGCATCTCCTATAACTTTCATAGTAGCATGGACTACCAGATGTAATTGCTAGTTTATCCTTGAGAGTTTCAGATTAGAGATTACATACAACGTTAGGGACAATTCAAAAGGTAAAATAAGACGATCTTTTTAGTCACAGGCTAAGTTGCACGTCCTCAATCTTAAAGATTTAAAGAAGAATGACTACCTTGTGAAGGTGGAAGTTTACTCCATCTACTACCAAGGTAACATCACTGACCAAACTTGCATTGCAAAACCTGTCACAAGCATCAAACTATGAATCAAAAGAAAAAACACAGCTAAATAATTCTAACTTATCCAAAGCTATTATCATGTTTTTTATTCTGAAAGGTGAATGAGACTCCATTCAGAACTATAACCCAAAAACACACATATCCTCCTTACCATAAAATAGATAATCCCCCCCCCCCCCCCCCCCCACACCCCCAAATACCCAATACAAACCTATACACCGCT